>JACEFZ010004038.1:162500-246692 GCA_014155875.1 Cepaea nemoralis | reverse complement strand
CTAGCTCTATATAACTCAGATATATGAGACGATGAAGGCCATATTTTCATGTGTCTGTTACTTAAATTCAGTAAAACCCGTTTGATTTGAGTGACAATGCAGAAGACCATACGGGAAGCGAATCCAGCAAAATCTGCATCAGTAAGCAGAAACACTTTCTTCGACTCCTACGACCACATGGCTGCTATCAGCAAATAGATTGTCCTTACTGTATGGAATCAACACATTAGCCTACTGGTAACCAAAACTATGTGCACAATTATTATGTTATAAGTGAACGTACAACAGACATGTTTTGGCGCCAGTGTTATGCGGCCACTATTATCAATTGTTCAAACTATGCTTGCGTAGACGACGTTCCATTGACAGATGTACATATAAATATGTCCTCGGATGCGTGAAGTGGGGTGTCTAGTAAAAATCCAGATAGTACGTAGTTGCGCTCCTAAACAGCCAGTAGTTTATAGCGTGTCTTGTAAATAGCCACGTACAATAGCCCATTCTTTGGAAATGTTTCACATATTTAAGAAGCGCGACATTTTCGAACCTCGTGCTGTTATCTCCTCCTTTGTTATTGGTTTGTTCTCTCCTTTGTGTGAGGCTTTCTAAATCAAAATGTATCTTCGGGCTGAAAGAGGATTAAAGATAACATATGTGGTCGCATACTGCCTTCCTGTTTTATTTACCAAGATTCACTTTAATGAATATATGTTCATTTTTGAATATATGTCACATAACTTATAATAGTTAGATGTGACTTAAATACTCAAGTAAATAACGAATGCATGAAGGCATGTAGGTATTTAGGCGTGTCTGTCTGTCTGTCGGTAGTTCGGTCGGTCGGTCGGTTGGTCTGTCGGTGAGTCGGTGGGTCGGTTGGTGGGTCGGTCGTTGGGTCGGTGGGTCGGTGGTCGGTCGGTCGGTGAGTCGGTCAGTGGGTCGGTGGGTCGGTGGGTTGGTGGGTCGGTGGTGGGTGGGTCGGTCGGTCACTCGGTCTGTCTGTCTGTCTGTCTGTCTGTCTGTCTGTCTGTCTGTCTGCCTGTCTGCCTGTCTGTCTGCCCGTCCATCTGCCTGTTTGTTTGTCTGTCTGTCTATCTGCCTCTGTGTGTGTGTGTGTGTGTGTGTGTGTGTGCATCCATGAATGGATGGATGGATGGATTGATGGATTTGAAGAAAGAAATGAATGTTAGTTAGTTAGTCGACAGATCATCCTCGTTGCACATCGAACCATTCAGTCCATAAGTGCTCGGATCCCCTCCTCAGCAAATCCCGCAGCGTGTAGCGGCTAACGACGCCAGTTCTGTGTTGGTTTATCAATCTTCTTTGGCTTCCTGCGTAGTGTTCTTGTTTGGCCACCCCTCTTTTAATTTGCTGCTCTCGCAGTCTGGCCATTGTTGTAGATTCACAGTCATCACTTGGTTCTCGCAAAAGTCTCACTTCTCGTAGAGCGTTCAGAATGTCAGTCTGGTCCATGGCGCGTCCGCCCTCCACAGTAGCCTCACCTGCGAGCTTGTCAGCCCGCTCATTTCCTTGTACTCCCGCATGCCCTGGCACGAAGATGAAACTAATCTTTGCCAGCCGAGACCGCTTCAGAGGCAGCAACCATTCTCTTCGGATCGACTCCTCCTCTATCCTCTTGATCATGTTCATTGAGTCGCTAAGGAAACAAGCCCTAGTGAATGTCTGTGTCTCGAGCCATGTTATTGCTTTACTTACTGCCATGACTTCCATGGTCAAGCTACTTGTGGTTTCAGTGAAAGCACCAGAGTCCTCCTTCACAATTCTCCCTCCGGCCCGAGCTGTAAAGGCCCATGAGCTTCTCACATGTCGGACGACCGACCCATCTGTGTAGATGACCGCGTCACCGTCTAGCGAATTCTCGAAAATCAACGCTTGTACTTCAGCCTCAACAGCAGCCGGATTTTCTTGTCTGCATTTTCTATCTAGTTGGATGCAAACTGAAAAGGATGTGCAGAAGTCTGTTGGCACTTGCACCCACTCCTCGCCAGGTTCTAAGTCCTCAAGTGAACACACCTGTTGAAGAATGTCTTCGGCTTGACCCATCCACGACCGTCCTCTGTTTAACCTGCTGCCCTTCACCTTCCAAATTTCACTATGCAGTGGATGTTGTGTGTTTGTGTTAATTCTGAGGTAGGCGCGTGCCCTGCAAACTTTTATTCTCTCTTCAATGGTTGGAAAATCAAGAAGGTAGCGCATCGCCCTGCATGCTGTATCTCTTGTACATCCAAGAATAATGCGCATAGCTTCATTCTGTAAGAAATGAATGTATATCGGTGAATTGTGACACAGCGTACACTAATCCGTTGTCCATGTGACATAGTTTACATTGCCTGGTAATTTATGCATGTCCCATACCATCCCGTCCCATGGGACTTTCCCACGGGAATAACTTGCCCATGGCCAAGCGTGGCAGGCTTGTTCATGGGACATGTTTTTTCTGTCCCATCCAATGGTAATTTATGCCTGTCCCATCCCGTTCCATCCCATCCCTACACTATTCAGAAAAGCTCCCTTTTTGCCCAAGGGATTCCCATGGTCAAGCCTGCCTAAGCCTCAAACGCGGACCAGGTTCTGAATTCAGCCTGGGCAGTTATGTCTGCCCATGTCGACTTCCAGCTACCAAGGGATTATTAACGTGCCAAGCGTGGACACAGATCTTCAAAATGTGATCGCTGTGTCCGAGGAGCATAGACGCCTTAAGTATGCAATATAGTTCTGTTTAGAAAAGACTCAGCACATTTAATGAACCAAGTCTCCAATAACCAGGGCTGTCCATCGTGAACCCTGAGCAAACTACCAGTTCTTTCTTCCTCTTCCAATTTCTATTTATTAAACATCATCGTCATCATCATCACCATCACCATCATCATCCATTGGCATGTCGTGTGGACAGTGGTTCCGACATACAAGTCTTTCAACAATTTTCTGCAGTATAAACCACACGTCCTGCTCCTGTTTTGTTACGTGTAAATCATCTATACTATCTTTAATGCATCTACATTGTTGTATGCCTTTAATTGTATTCCCGGCATCTCCCTCTTTATAATAATTTTATTCCAGTGTTTCATGTCTCGTTTCCTGCTCCGTGGCGAAGGGATTACGGATGGAGTTAGTTATCCCAAATTACTCGCGTTCGAAACACAGCTGTGGGCGATTTGGCAGCAGACCGCATTGCGTTGATTTTTTACGAAATGATATGGGTGCCGGTCGTTCAGAAAACAATATCAAACTACTAAACGTAAAATTGCCAAGAGATCACAACAGTAAGAAATGCTGGTGTTGACTGCAAGGTTCTGTAATAAAATGCAACTAACTTTTAACATTCCTCGGTAGATGTCGAAAATACTGAATTGTACTCCTTTATAAGAAACATAGTCAGCATAATTATCTTTTCATATAGCTCTCTTCTTTAGCAAAGTATTTATTGTATAAACTCCACTAATTTAGGATAGATAAATTATATTACAGTTTATTCTCTAGTATTAGCCCTTTCTAAATGATGTATTTTCTATTCTTTTATTTTATTCTCTGATTTCTGTCATGTCTATTTTTTAGTTATATTGTCCTATTTTAATTGTGCCATCCATGTCTTTCTTTCATGCTAAAACATACCTGGTGATTGATGAGCCAAGTGTTGTTCCAGATCATTTACTATATGCCACGAGCTTGCAATCAGAATTAACATCTGTGTATCCGCAATACTACGTTCCTTCTTGTTCCTACAGATATTTATTGAGAAAATGAAACAGAATGGTGAAGAATATGGTCAGTGCACCATGATCAAGAACTGGTGAAAAGGCACACAAGCAGTAAAAAACCTCTTTAAACATGACATTGGCGAAGGAATCATCTAGACAATTAATAAACACTGCAAAGCTCAAGGACACATATAGTATTTAGTATGCAAACCAGGTTAGTTATGTCAGGTAAAATTACATGTTTGCAACTAAATTTGCATTATGAAACTCGGCTGTATAATTTACATCAGCGCGCGTTAAAGTTAAAGTAACGTGAAGCAAATGTTGGTATTTAAACATTGCAACTACGTGTAACACATTTCGGATTGTGTGTTCAAACAATGTCCACAAATCAACAACTAGTGCAAATGCAATATGTACTCTCAGTAGTTTGCGATGCTTTCTGAACAACTGTTGCTCAAACGATAGAAATCTACGCAAGGTGAACTGCTTTTTTTCTTCAGGTGATTTCGAACCCCCGATAAGGTATGTTGGGGAATTGTGAAACGAGTTCACCCCGTCTAAGCCACAACGCCAGTGTACAGGATAGTAAAGGTCTGACACTGAGAAACTACTGCCGACTGGTATGTACAATTATGAGGCTGGAAACAAATACATAATAAACATCAAGGTGTAGAAGAATGTTCTATGTCTTATTTACATATTTATCAAGGTCCAGAGATATTTTGTGTTCAATAAATATACGAGGGTAGGTCTGAAAGGAAAGCACCACAATTATTATGTCTTTAACCGTTAATAAGATACACATGAAATTGTGCATGCCTTTCTGACCTACCCTCGTACATTGCCAAACATGATAGTTTTCTTCAGAGGTTGATAGCCATCGAAATCAAAATCCGTTAGGGTATCTATCAACTCACATGTCGACTCAACAGGTACTGAGAATGGATGTAAACAATATATAGGGCGGGTTTACTAAACAAAATTACGGGAAACGTTAGGTGTTGCGGGGACAAGCCTACATCAGCAAACAGACACTAGAAACCACAACATGTACATCTCAGTAAATACAGTAAGACATACCAGTATAAAGAGAAGAAAGGTAAACAATGTATGTTTATATTGTTTATATTTTCACAGCTTTATTGCAGTTTTATTAACATTATTCAGAAGTAAACATTAATGGCGCTAGAACGCCGAACCAATACTGAGCAATTTCGACAATCCGTCACAAATGACACACGATCGGTCACAAATGACAAGTCGCAAAAAATAGGATTGACGTCAAGTGACTGTGTAAGCCTGTGAAGGCGGTGTTGACTCAAGTTGTTCCTGGAGCACATCTTGATGATATTAACAATAATCAATGGACAGATTTGAAAACTGAAGCGGAGAAGGATCCTTGTGACCTGCAGTTCAACATGGGTCAATCAGTCCAGAGATATAGGACATCTCTATTCTGACAGCAGTAAAGGACTATGCTGTTATGTACGTCCGTTCGTCGCATTCCATTGTCCTCACAATATTATTCATCTCCAGATATAATTCTCTTATCCACGTGTATTAATTAGATCTTCTTCTCTTACGTTTGCTTCGTAGCTTTCAGAGAAAACACTTTCTAGTTAAACTACTATCAGGTTTTCTAAATGTGTGTCCTGTCCAGCGCCACCAACTATGGATGTGGACATATCAACTTGTGGTGTAATTACCGTGAGTGCTTGTCAGGAAAATGAGCTCACTCCGAGCTGGTTGCCCCTGCACAACCAGGACATGCGATTTATAAAGCTGTTGGAGGATTCAAGCTTAAGTGTCTCTTGCTCGTGCCACAGTGGTGGGTTGTGGAGTCATGAGAGACATACTGACATAGACATTGCACGAAGTAAATATCATGTTCACTTACTTAACGACAGTTAATACCCACGAATGGATGAACAATTGATTGGGTGAATGAATAAGTAGAAACATGAAAGAACTATTTTCAAAAATATATAGCGGATGAACGAATGTGCATTTGAATAAATGAATGAATGAATAAATGAATGAATCAATGAATGAATGAGTGAGTGAATGAATGAATGATTGAATGAATGAATGAATGAATGAATGATTGAATGAATGAATGAAATTGTAGTCTTGCAAAGAATCGAAATTCCCCAATTGAGATCATTGCCTTATACTTGACAAGCCCAACCCGAATATTTCAATAAAGTAATTCACAGCTGCTGGTGAATTATGATGTTTTAGTTAATCAACAAAGTAAATCATATATCTTAGTTAATTATGATATTTTAGTTAATCAACAACATCACATGTAATCACTAAAGTAAATCACATTTCTTAGTTAATAATGACATTCTAGTTAATCGACAACGTAAATCACAATTGTCAGTTAATTATGATTTTTCAGTTAATCAACAAAATAAATCACAGTACTCAGATATTAAACTCGTAAACCACTAGAAATACAAGCATGCAGGTGGAACTCTGAATACGCTAATCATCCCGGCGACGTATTCGACGTTTTTCCAATGTGCAACTTCAGCAATATATCTTTATGACTGCATACGTACGAAGGGTCTTCATAGGAATCATATGAAAATCTTAAATGCTGTTATTTTTCTAATTTTTATTTTGGTAAATATATTCTGAAAAAGTAAGTAACAAATGTACAATATTCCGATGCAATCACCACTGTGTTCAATGCAGGTACTCCAGCTCCGATAAAGTGCTTGGATCCCTGTAAAAGAACTGTATCTAAGTCGTGTGTATAGCCACTCATGCACCACCTGCTGTACCTATTAATCGGACTGAAAAGTTCTGAAATGCCCTACTTCAATCATATACTTGCTGGACTGACAGGAATGTATCATCACACTGGACTTTCATTCGCCGATTAAGTGCAAGAGGCTTCACACCTTCACTGACTGAAAGAGAAAAAACGAATAAAATAACGCTGCTCCTATGTGATGCATTTTAAAAGTGTGGCGGTCATCTTTAAACTGCCCTTATGACTCCAGTGTTCGTCTGCACCATGATGCCACGTGCTTAACACTCTTGCCATCCTTACAAACATATTGACAGGTTACAAGACAATGGCATGATTATTATTATTTCTATCACTCTTTTAAGGTTTTGATTTGAAGACCCTCGTATATTTCTTTAGACCAAGGGTTCCAATAAGCCAGCTGTAATTATCAAGCCGGTCGTCTTAATTTCCCGGGTATTTTCTAGTACACATTTATAGACTGAATCTATCTGGAAGTACAGGTAACTTATACAGATGTACACCTCGATGTTGACTCGATCACATAACCACCAGAGATTGTGCTGGTCACTGTACTCGCGCGGCCAAAATTATTAATTATTGAAGCAAAAACAAGCAAGGGACCCTTTTTCAAGCTTTAGAAAATGTTGTGTCTTTGATTTAAAAGTTATATCCTAAACAAGTTGTCGCAGTCAACCCCAGTATTTCTTGGTTGTGTTTGATTTACAAGGCAAATTTACATTTAGTAATTTTTCATTGCTTTCTGAACGACAGACACTCATAGCACTGTTAACAATCAAAACAAGGTGGTCTTCTTTCACGTCGCCATCAGGTGATTTCGAACGCCGATTGCCAGATTGCGAATAGCCTTTGCCACCCCCTCGCCACAGACACCGGTGTGTAGTGTGCAAGCCGCATATGTGTTGACCAATCATCACTATCACACTTTACTGTCTTTAACATTTTCTGGCCCCCCATTTTGGCTGGGCCCATCTTTAAACCCAAGTAAATGTTAACAAATGTCTCCGCCGTGATGGCGATTCGAATACGTGACCCGGCTGGCAGGAAATCCATCTAACCACTGAGGTAGATTCTGACACAGAGAGTTAAACCCTAGAATGTCATGTGTACTAATATCACGGTTTATTGAGCTTCCTCTATTGAAAATTTCTAGAAAATATGTATCCTTACTCGGTACTCATTGCTTACACGCGGTGGATCCATTGACCCAGATTCAGAAAGTAATTCTTAAGTCATGCCAATGTCAAGGACCCACTGGACTGAATAGTCAGTGATAGACAGCAGACAGGTTAGTGCAGGATAGCAAGGCAGGCAACCAGGGTCCTTCACACAGGTCATGATTACGGTCGCAGAGTGCGGGGAGACCTGCACTCAGACTAAAGCCCCGTGGTCACCGCACCACATCAAGCGCCACGTAACTCACGGACTCGGAGCAGCCGTGAACTGGCAAAACGTACCTGTGATTAGACAGACGGGTTTAAGACTCTGACGGACATAGGGCTGTGACTGTGTTTAGTGAGCGTTGTCTTATGATAGTAGGATTGACAGTGAGATTGCGTTATGGAGCCAACTATGCTTGAGTTTGGAAGTGCGCGTCGAGAGACAGTGTGAGATTTATGATATGACATTATACTTTGTAATATAAAATGTAAACCATCCCGTGCGTGTGAGTGCAGTTATTGAACGCATGCAATTGTTTCACCTCTGTCCTGAAGTGCGAGCCAGAATTATATAATTCAGTAAGACCATGACACCTACTGAACATAGACCCAAGTATAAGAGAGCAAACGCTATGACCACTAAGCAAGACCTCTTCTATAGTGTTCACATGTTCTCGTCTGTGCCAAGTCTACACTATTTCATCCTATTATTGTTCCACATCTATTACAGTCGATCATTACCCACATATGTTTAACTTTCAGCTATCCCTGATGTCGCGCATGGTGAGATTTTGGGTAGTCCCTGTTTTTTTTTTTTTAAGGACAATAAAGATTTATGGAAACTAGCTTGCCATCGCTAATTGGAGCACTGTACCAAATCGTTGGAAGGCCATTACAGTCTGATTGCAGCTGACGATAACTGAGTTGTTTATTATACTCCAGTTCTGTAATAGCACACCCTCATCATGGTATATTCAGACGCTACGCATTCAATTTTAGACGTGCTGCACCAATTGTGTGTGTCCTTGTACAATAAATTCCACTTTATTTATTGTTGCTGTGGCTGTTGCTGGTGTTTAAATCATAATGGCATCAGCGTTGCTTATAGTTTACAGAGCAAGTCTTTCACATTAGGCAATTCCTCACTTGGGTAGCTAGGTAGTAGTAAAGCTTTGAGACGTATTGTTTCTAACCATATATAGCAATCATGAACTAACACTCGATGACTGATATATACAATAACGCACCTTTCTCCCTTACTTCCCAGGTAACTTCCCAGTTTTAAGGTGAGTCAGAACGAGAGTGTAGACAATTAATAAATAAATAATAAATAATAAAAAAAAATTAAAAAAAAAACACTCGATTGGGATTCGAACATATGTTCATTGGGCCTGCTCGCAAGCGAGCTGCCCGCGGCGCTAACGCAGTAGGGCGCCGACTGAATCTGAATGATACACGGAGTTTAAATGCCCAAAAGGACGTTGGTTCGGCAAATACAGGGGAGCTTTAAAATTAAAACCTTAAATGTGTGATAGAAATTATAGTAACCATGTTATTGTCTTGTAACCTGTAAATATTGCTGTTAAGGATATAAAGATTGTTAAGTACGTGAAATCACCGTTCAGACGAACACGGTGACATCATAAGGACAGTTTAATATTTGCCGCCCCATTTGTGACATGTATTGTGTTGAGGGGATACATAGAGCCTGTTCTTTTGTATGGATGGTGAAACTTGGACAATGTGCAGTCAAGCTGAAAAAACATCTGATGGCTGCAGAAATGTGGTTTCTGAGGAAAATGTAAAGAGTACCATGGACAGATAGAAAAACCAATGACCAAGTACTACAGGAGACAAATGGAAATCGTACATTGATTAGAGAAATTAGACGAAGACAGTCAACATTTTTTGGACATGTTATGAGAAGAAATGGATTGGAGAATTTTTACTGACAACTGGCAAGATCGAGGGGAACAAACCAAGAGGAAGACCGAGAGGAAAATACCTGGATGGCTTGGTCACATGACATGGGCGAGACATGAACACTGAGCTGATCCACGACTCTGGTGATCGAGTGAAATGGCGAGTCATGACCGCCAACGCTTTCCGGCATGGCACATGATTGATTGAACAAGGAGCAGCGTTCTGCCACCCGTTTTTGGATCATGAAAGTGGTGAAACCTATAGAAATGCATCGGTGAATGAAGATCCAGAATGGTGATGTATGCCTGTCAGTCCAGCAAGTGGATAAGTGGAGTAGGAAGTTTAGACACTTTTTGGTCAGGGGAAGTGGTACAGTAGATGGTTCATAAGTCGTTACACATGCGAACCAGGTAATTTTATTTCCTGCATGAATCGGTAATGAATCGACGCTGAAGGACGTGCAATGAACGCGGTTGTGACTACATAGAACAATGATACATTTGTTCTTTGCTTTTTCAGAATATATTCAACAAAACCAACACAAAACATTTAAGGTGTTCATTTGAAGCCCCCTCTTATTAGATCGCTAGACTAACTGCACGATGCCATTTACTTTCGCAAACATCAATGCATGTGAGGAATAGACAGATAGACAGAACACACACACACACACACACACACACACACACAACCCGTATATATATATATATATATATATATATATATATATAATATATATACTATATATATATTATATATATATATAGATATATATATATATATATATATATATAATTGTCAAACTCCAAACAATGTTTAACGTCGTCAGATACACACATTTGTAAAATTGCAAAGCCACACTAAAAACAATAATTGGCAGTGCAAGCAACTGTAAGATCCCACAGTTCAAGCTATATACTCATAAATGTCGTTGACTGCTTGTTTGTGTACATTTTTAGCTATTAAATCGGCAGTTTTAAGAGGCCGTTATAACCAAATGTGTTCTGCTTTTATTATTCTTTACCGACTCTGTCTGTGCCACTTGGTTGTTAGTTTAGGCGGCGGAGCTCAACTAATAATTATCTGCCAGTGAAGGAGTAAGCGTATAAATATACAATACATAAAATACGGCCGGGAAATTAGCCCTCCAAAGAGACCAATTTCCGACACCAAAGGAAACGAGTTAATGGACAAGAGATGGTCAGATCAATGGAAAATTACACTTTAATTCATGGCAACTTTCCACCCGTGCCTGAATGGACTAAGTTATGATGTATATTTGATCTGTAGTGCAATTCCTTGAGGATTAATATCAAGTGTCTGTGGATTTGGGGTAATACAATTTCAGCTAAATTTGATATTCTTAAAATGTAAACTGAATATTACTCATGTCTGATTTCCAGCTAAAAAATTTGTATATCTTCTACAGGACGTCCTATACAACAATCACATTTAGTATGTCTTCTCATTCATCTGCATAATGAATTAGATGTTCGAATGAAATATAATTCGGTTCATTTTGTGTGCCTCAGCCATCCTATAGCAGTCTGCACATCCAGCGTGATCACACCATGGAAATCAATTAAAACATCATGCATTAAACGATAGGGAATTTATGCGATCATCCCATTGCAGTACATTATCTGCCTATCAGCTCCAGCAATCGACATGACCTGCTCACATCTGAGGCATTCAAAGTATGTACATGGTGACCATATCAGTATTCATCAACAATTCGTAAGCGTCCTTGAGGGAACATGTGTACGAGCTTTCGCGGCAAACACTTGATATCATAGACAGGCAACATTTCCTTACAAATAATCATTGCATTAAGTTCTCTGGTCCCTACAAATATCTCACAACAGCACGTTGTTCTTTACTAGCTCTGTCTTCGGGTATGGTCGATATTTAACAGCATGTGCGTTTTAAACGTTTGCCCACGCGAATGCATATAAGAAAATAATTTCTACCACACACTGACATTAAGCTAGATGAATGTACCACATAATGACACTTCTATAGTCAACAACAAATGTTAATTATTAGTGTACCTTCAGCGTTAACAATGGGGCGTATAATGAAACAACACTTCATGTAAAGAGAGAAGTTTCATAAATGTTAGTAATTAGGACGATGATTATGACGCCGATGTACTTTTGATGATGATGATGATGATGATAATAATAATAATAATAAATAATAATAATGGTCTTGGCTGTGATGCTAATAATGATATTAATGATAATAATAGCAATATTACTTACAATACTAATTGTTAGGACCAAGAGGTGACCAATTATCACACTCTTATCCGGTTTGGCAGTGCAGATCACCTTTTGGGAGAAGCACCCTTTGAACCGCGTCCAGGCGAGAAAGTGTTCTCCTAAACCAGTGGTTCTCAACCGGTGGGGAATGGTGGGGGAATGAAGATTATTTCAAGATCGCGTTAATACAAGAACCGATTACTTGATATTGTTTTTCCCTTCATACTTTACGGTTCTGTACGTCTCACCACTTCTAAAATTCATTTATAAAGTAAGTAGACCCACAAATCACGTTTTATGTGAACGTCTAGACTAGTTTTGTTATGTGCTTCCATTATTACGCATTGTGTAGGGGCAGGAGCCGGAGGGGGGAATTTTAGGTAAGAAATACGAAAGAAGGGGGGGGGGGAATGACGTTGTGAAAATATGTTGAAGGGGAGCACGGGCCACATTTTTAGGTAGGAAATACGAAAGGGCGGAATGACGTTCTGAAAATATGGTGAAAGGATGGGGGGGGGGGGGGGGGCAAGGGCCAAACAAGGTTGAGAACCACTGTCCTAAACAGTGCACTCGGAGCTGAGACCGTAGTCGGAGACAGACCTGCTCAGACTCGAAATAGGCGATGGCAACAGTTATATTGCCGCCGATGTGAATATATTTTGTTTTAAAAGGTTTAGAATTGTAAGAATGATAATATGATATTGTGAGTCAATGTGAAGTATAGATGTATTACAATGAATTGAATTTCAAGCGTCAGTCAGCGTAATAAGATGATGTAAAATTGCACAGCGTCATGTTAAGTTTATAATTAATGTGTCACTCTGTCGTTCGGCATGTATACCATGGATGATGTGACAGATTGAAATAGAACATTTTAGTTAACCACATATACCAATCTCTGAATGTTACTTCTGACAACACCCAAACAGTTGTTCACGACAAATACTAATATTATACCAGTATAATCAGCAATTCAATAACAGGTTCCGTGTCCTGACGTCTTTTAGTACCAAAAGATCAGACACACTACTCGGCACTCAGTCAATAGTCACACGTCTCTGCATAATGCACACTTCAACTGCTACTGAGTCAAGACCACGATCATAATAATAATAATAAGTCATATGAATAATATATAACCGTAATGATAATATAATAATACTAATAATAAGAATATCCCTATATCTATAAAAATAAGACGGTGTGTGATGGAGTATGTATGTATAGATATGTATGTAGTATGTATGTATGTATCCGATGTTATAATGTATGTATGTGGGTATTTGGCTGTGTGTGATGTGTGTGGTGCGTTGCGTGCGTGCTGCTGTGCGTTCGTGCAGGTGAGTAGGGAGCGCGGCGTGCGTGCGTGCGCGTTGCGTGGCGTGCGTGCGTGCGTACGTGCGTACGTACGTACGTGACGTGTCAACAACGTGTGTATGTATGTATGTATGTATGTATGTATGTATGTATGTATGTATGTATGTATGTATGTATGTATGTATGTATGTATGTATGTATGTATGTATGTATGTATGTATGTATGTATGTATGTATGTATGTATGTATGTATGTATGTATGTATGTATGTATGTATGTATGTATGTATGTATGTATGTATGTATGTATGTATGTATGTATGTATGTATGTATGTATGTATGTATGTATGTATGTATGTATGTATGTATGTATGTATGTATGTATGTATGTATGTATGTATGTATGTATGTATGTATGTATGTATGTATGTATGTATGTATGTATGTATGTATGTATGTATGTATGTATGTATGTATGTATGTATGTATGTATGTATGTATGTATGTATGTATGTATGTATGTATGTATGTATGTATGTATGTATGTATGTATGTATGTATGTATGTATGTATGTATGTATGTATGTATGTATGTATGTATGTATGTATGTATGTATGTATGTATGTATGTATGTATGTATGTATGTATGTATGTATGTATGTATGTATGTATGTATGTATGTATGTATGTATGTATGTATGTATGTATGTATGTATGTATGTATGTATGTATGTATGTATGTATGTATGTATGTATGTATGTATGTATGTATGTATGTATGTATGTATGTATGTATGTATGTATGTATGTATGTATGTATGTATGTATGTATGTATGTATGTATGTATGTATGTATGTATGTATGTATGTATGTATGTATGTATGTATGTATGTATGTATGTATGTATGTATGTATGTATGTATGTATGTATGTATGTATGTATGTATGTATGTATGTATGTATGTATGTATGTATGTATGTATGTATGTATGTATGTATGTATGTATGTATGTATGTATGTATGTATGTATGTATGTATGTATGTATGTATGTATGTATGTATGTATGTATGTATGTATGTATGTATGTATGTATGTATGTATGTATGTATGTATGTATGTATGTATGTATGTATGTATGTATGTATGTATGTATGTATGTATGTATGTATGTATGTATGTATGTATGTATGTATGTATGTATGTATGTATGTATGTATGTATGTATGTATGTATGTATGTATGTATGTATGTATGTATGTATGTATGTATGTATGTATGTATGTATGTATGTATGTATGTATGTATGTATGTATGTATGTATGTATGTATGTATGTATGTATGTATGTATGTATGTATGTATGTATGTATGTATGTATGTATGTATGTATGTATGTATGTATGTATGTATGTATGTATGTATGTATGTATGTATGTATGTATGTATGTATGTATGTATGTATGTATGTATGTATGTATGTATGTATGTATGTATGTATGTATGTATGTATGTATGTATGTATGTATGTATGTATGTATGTATGTATGTATGTATGTATGTATGTATGTATGTATGTATGTATGTATGTATGTATGTATGTATGTATGTATGTATGTATGTATGTATGTATGTATGTATGTATGTATGTATGTATGTATGTATGTATGTATGTATGTATGTATGTATGTATGTATGTATGTATGTATGTATGTATGTATGTATGTATGTATGTATGTATGTATGTATGTATGTATGTATGTATGTATGTATGTATGTATGTATGTATGTATGTATGTATGTATGTATGTATGTATGTATGTATGTATGTATGTATGTATGTATGTATGTATGTATGTATGTATGTATGTATGTATGTATG
Organism: Cepaea nemoralis; assembly: GCA_014155875.1. Lineage (NCBI taxonomy): Eukaryota > Metazoa > Mollusca > Gastropoda > Stylommatophora > Helicidae > Cepaea > Cepaea nemoralis. The sequence goes on along the minus strand of JACEFZ010004038.1, from coordinate 231,642 downwards.
TATGTATGTATGTATGTATGTATGTATGTATGTATGTATGTATGTATGTATGTATGTATGTATGTATGTATGTATGTATGTATGTATGTATGTATGTATGTATGTATGTATGTATGTATGTATGTATGTATGTATGTATGTATGTATGTATGTATGTATGTATGTATGTATGTATGTATGTATGTATGTATGTATGTATGTATGTATGTATGTATGTATGTATGTATGTATGTATGTATGTATGTATGTATGTATGTATGTATGTATGTATGTATGTATGTATGTATGTATGTATGTATGTATGTATGTATGTATGTATGTATGTATGTATGTATGTATGTATGTATGTATGTATGTATGTATGTATGTATGTATGTATGTATGTATGTATGTATGTATGTATGTATGTATGTATGTATGTATGTATGTATGTATGTATGTATGTATGTATGTATGTATGTATGTATGTATGTATGTATGTATGTATGTATGTATGTATGTATGTATGTATGTATGTATGTATGTATGTATGTATGTATGTATGTATGTATGTATGTATGTATGTATGTATGTATGTATGTATGTATGTATGTATGTATGTATGTATGTATGTATGTATGTATGTATGTATGTATGTATGTATGTATGTATGTATGTATGTATGTATGTATGTATGTATGTATGTATGTATGTATGTATGTATGTATGTATGTATGTATGTATGTATGTATGTATGTATGTATGTATGTATGTATGTATGTATGTATGTATGTATGTATGTATGTATGTATGTATGTATGTATGTATGTATGTATGTATGTATGTATGTATGTATGTATGTATGTATGTATGTATGTATGTATGTATGTATGTATGTATGTATGTATGTATGTATGTATGTATGTATGTATGTATGTATGTATGTATGTATGTATGTATGTATGTATGTATGTATGTATGTATGTATGTATGTATGTATGTATGTATGTATGTATGTATGTATGTATGTATGTATGTATGTATGTATGTATGTATGTATGTATGTATGTATGTATGTATGTATGTATGTATGTATGTATGTATGTATGTATGTATGTATGTATGTATGTATGTATGTATGTATGTATGTATGTATGTATGTATGTATGTATGTATGTATGTATGTATGTATGTATGTATGTATGTATGTATGTATGTATGTATGTATGTATGTATGTATGTATGTATGTATGTATGTATGTATGTATGTATGTATGTATGTATGTATGTATGTATGTATGTATGTATGTATGTATGTATGTATGTATGTATGTATGTATGTATGTATGTATGTATGTATGTATGTATGTATGTATGTATGTATGTATGTATGTATGTATGTATGTATGTATGTATGTATGTATGTATGTGTATAAGAGACAGGTATGTATGTATGTATGTATGTATGTATGTATGTATGTATGTATGTATGTATGTATGTATGTATGTATGTATGTATGTATGTATGTATGTATGTATGTATGTATGTATGTATGTATGTATGTATGTATGTATGTATGTATGTATGTATGTATGTATGTATGTATGTATGTATGTATGTATGTATGTATGTATGTATGTATGTATGTATGTATGTATGTATGTATGTATGTATGTATGTATGTATGTATGTATGTATGTATGTATGTATGTATGTATGTATGTATGTATGTATGTATGTATGTATGTATGTATGTATGTATGTATGTATGTATGTATGTATGTATGTATGTATGTATGTATGTATGTATGTATGTATGTATGTATGTATGTATGTATGTATGTATGTATGTATGTATGTATGTATGTATGTATGTATGTATGTATGTATGTATGTATGTATGTATGTATGTATGTATGTATGTATGTATGTATGTATGTATGTATGTATGTATGTATGTATGTATGTATGTATGTATGTATGTATGTATGTATGTATGTATGTATGTATGTATGTATGTATGTATGTATGTATGTATGTATGTATGTATGTATGTATGTATGTATGTATGTATGTATGTATGTATGTATGTATGTATGTATGTATGTATGTATGTATGTATGTATGTATGTATGTATGTATGTATGTATGTATGTATGTATGTATGTATGTATGTATGTATGTATGTATGTATGTATGTATGTATGTATGTATGTATGTATGTATGTATGTATGTATGTATGTATGTATGTATGTATGTATGTATGTATGTATGTATGTATGTATGTATGTATGTATGTATGTATGTATGTATGTATGTATGTATGTATGTATGTATGTATGTATGTATGTATGTATGTATGTATGTATGTATGTATGTATGTATGTATGTATGTATGTATGTATGTATGTATGTATGTATGTATGTATGTATGTATGTATGTATGTATGTATGTATGTATGTATGTATGTATGTATGTATGTATGTATGTATGTATGTATGTATGTATGTATGTATGTATGTATGTATGTATGTATGTATGTATGTATGTATGTATGTATGTATGTATGTATGTATGTATGTATGTATGTATGTATGTATGTATGTATGTATGTATGTATGTATGTATGTATGTATGTATGTATGTATGTATGTATGTATGTATGTATGTATGTATGTATGTATGTATGTATGTATGTATGTATGTATGTATGTATGTATGTATGTATGTATGTATGTATGTATGTATGTATGTATGTATGTATGTATGTATGTATGTATGTATGTATGTATGTATGTATGTATGTATGTATGTATGTATGTATGTATGTATGTATGTATGTATGTATGTATGTATGTATGTATGTATGTATGTATGTATGTATGTATGTATGTATGTATGTATGTATGTATGTATGTATGTATGTATGTATGTATAAGAGACAGATGTATGTATGTATGTATGTATGTATGTATGTATGTATGTATGTATGTATGTATGTATGTATGTATGTATGTATGTATGTATGTATGTATGTATGTATGTATGTATGTATGTATGTATGTATGTATGTATGTATGTATGTATGTATGTATGTATGTATGTATGTATGTATGTATGTATGTATGTATGTATGTATGTATGTATGTATGTATGTATGTATGTATGTATGTATGTATGTATGTATGTATGTATGTATGTATGTATGTATGTATGTATGTATGTATGTATGTATGTATGTATGTATGTATGTATGTATGTATGTATGTATGTATGTATGTATGTATGTATGTATGTATGTATGTATGTATGTATGTATGTATGTATGTATGTATGTATGTATGTATGTATGTATGTATGTATGTATGTATGTATGTATGTATGTATGTATGTATGTATGTATGTATGTATGTATGTATGTATGTATGTATGTATGTATGTATGTATGTATGTATGTATGTATGTATGTATGTATGTATGTATGTATGTATGTATGTATGTATGTATGTATGTATGTATGTATGTATGTATGTATGTATGTATGTATGTATGTATGTATGTATGTATGTATGTATGTATGTATGTATGTATGTATGTATGTATGTATGTATGTATGTATGTATGTATGTATGTATGTATGTATGTATGTATGTATGTATGTATGTATGTATGTATGTATGTATGTATGTATGTATGTATGTATGTATGTATGTATGTATGTATGTATGTATGTATGTATGTATGTATGTATGTATGTATGTATGTATGTATGTATGTATGTATGTATGTATGTATGTATGTATGTATGTATGTATGTATGTATGTATGTATGTATGTATGTATGTATGTATGTATGTATGTATGTATGTATGTATGTATGTATGTATGTATGTATGTATGTATGTATGTATGTATGTATGTATGTATGTATGTATGTATGTATGTATGTATGTATGTATGTATGTATGTATGTATGTATGTATGTATGTATGTATGTATGTATGTATGTATGTATGTATGTATGTATGTATGTATGTATGTATGTATGTATGTATGTATGTATGTATGTATGTATGTATGTATGTATGTATGTATGTATGTATGTATGTATGTATGTATGTATGTATGTATGTATGTATGTATGTATGTATGTATGTATGTATGTATGTATGTATGTATGTATGTATGTATGTATGTATGTATGTATGTATGTATGTATGTATGTATGTATGTATGTATGTATGTATGTATGTATGTATGTATGTATGTATGTATGTATGTATGTATGTATGTATGTATGTATGTATGTATGTATGTATGTATGTATGTATGTATGTATGTATGTATGTATGTATGTATGTATGTATGTATGTATGTATGTATGTATGTATGTATGTATGTATGTATGTATGTATGTATGTATGTATGTATGTATGTATGTATGTATGTATGTATGTATGTATGTATGTATGTATGTATGTATGTATGTATGTATGTATGTATGTATGTATGTATGTATGTATGTATGTATGTATGTATGTATGTATGTATGTATGTATGTATGTATGTATGTATGTATGTATGTATGTATGTATGTATGTATGTATGTATGTATGTATGTATGTATGTATGTATGTATGTATGTATGTATGTATGTATGTATGTATGTATGTATGTATGTATGTATGTATGTATGTATGTATGTATGTATGTATGTATGTATGTATGTATGTATGTATGTATGTATGTATGTATGTATGTATGTATGTATGTATGTATGTATGTATGTATGTATGTATGTATGTATGTATGTATGTATGTATGTATGTATGTATGTATGTATGTATGTATGTATGTATGTATGTATGTATGTATGTATGTATGTATGTATGTATGTATGTATGTATGTATGTATGTATGTATGTATGTATGTATGTATGTATGTATGTATGTATGTATGTATGTATGTATGTATGTATGTATGTATGTATGTATGTATGTATGTATGTATGTATGTATGTATGTATGTATGTATGTATGTATGTATGTATGTATGTATGTATGTATGTATGTATGTATGTATGTATGTATGTATGTATGTATGTATGTATGTATGTATGTATGTATGTATGTATGTATGTATGTATGTATGTATGTATGTATGTATGTATGTATGTATGTATGTATGTATGTATGTATGTATGTATGTATGTATGTATGTATGTATGTATGTATGTATGTATGTATGTATGTATGTATGTATGTATGTATGTATGTATGTATGTATGTATGTATGTATGTATGTATGTATGTATGTATGTATGTATGTATGTATGTATGTATGTATGTATGTATGTATGTATGTATGTATGTATGTATGTATGTATGTATGTATGTATGTATGTATGTATGTATGTATGTATGTATGTATGTATGTATGTATGTATGTATGTATGTATGTATGTATGTATGTATGTATGTATGTATGTATGTATGTATGTATGTATGTATGTATGTATGTATGTATGTATGTATGTATGTATGTATGTATGTATGTATGTATGTATGTATGTATGTATGTATGTATGTATGTATGTATGTATGTATGTATGTATGTATGTATGTATGTATGTATGTATGTATGTATGTATGTATGTATGTATGTATGTATGTATGTATGTATGTATGTATGTATGTATGTATGTATGTATGTATGTATGTATGTATGTATGTATGTATGTATGTATGTATGTATGTATGTATGTATGTATGTATGTATGTATGTATGTATGTATGTATGTATGTATGTATGTATGTATGTATGTATGTATGTATGTATGTATGTATGTATGTATGTATGTATGTATGTATGTATGTATGTATGTATGTATGTATGTATGTATGTATGTATGTATGTATGTATGTATGTATGTATGTATGTATGTATGTATGTATGTATGTATGTATGTATGTATGTATGTATGTATGTATGTATGTATGTATGTATGTATGTATGTATGTATGTATGTATGTATGTATGTATGTATGTATGTATGTATGTATGTATGTATGTATGTATGTATGTATGTATGTATGTATGTATGTATGTATGTATGTATGTATGTATGTATGTATGTATGTATGTATGTATGTATGTATGTATGTATGTATGTATGTATGTATGTATGTATGTATGTATGTATGTATGTATGTATGTATGTATGTATGTATGTATGTATGTATGTATGTATGTATGTATGTATGTATGTATGTATGTATGTATGTATGTATGTATGTATGTATGTATGTATGTATGTATGTATGTATGTATGTATGTATGTATGTATGTATGTATGTATGTATGTATGTATGTATGTATGTATGTATGTATGTATGTATGTATGTATGTATGTATGTATGTATGTATGTATGTATGTATGTATGTATGTATGTATGTATGTATGTATGTATGTATGTATGTATGTATGTATGTATGTATGTATGTATGTATGTATGTATGTATGTATGTATGTATGTATGTATGTATGTATGTATGTATGTATGTATGTATGTATGTATGTATGTATGTATGTATGTATGTATGTATGTATGTATGTATGTATGTATGTATGTATGTATGTATGTATGTATGTATGTATGTATGTATGTATGTATGTATGTATGTATGTATGTATGTATGTATGTATGTATGTATGTATGTATGTATGTATGTATGTATGTATGTATGTATGTATGTATGTATGTATGTATGTATGTATGTATGTATGTATGTATGTATGTATGTATGTATGTATGTATGTATGTATGTATGTATGTATGTATGTATGTATGTATGTATGTATGTATGTATGTATGTATGTATGTATGTATGTATGTATGTATGTATGTATGTATGTATGTATGTATGTATGTATGTATGTATGTATGTATGTATGTATGTATGTATGTATGTATGTATGTATGTATGTATGTATGTATGTATGTATGTATGTATGTATGTATGTATGTATGTATGTATGTATGTATGTATGTATGTATGTATGTATGTATGTATGTATGTATGTATGTATGTATGTATGTATGTATGTATGTATGTATGTATGTATGTATGTATGTATGTATGTATGTATGTATGTATGTATGTATGTATGTATGTATGTATGTATGTATGTATGTATGTATGTATGTATGTATGTATGTATGTATGTATGTATGTATGTATGTATGTATGTATGTATGTATGTATGTATGTATGTATGTATGTATGTATGTATGTATGTATGTATGTATGTATGTATGTATGTATGTATGTATGTATGTATGTATGTATGTATGTATGTATGTATGTATGTATGTATGTATGTATGTATGTATGTATGTATGTATGTATGTATGTATGTATGTATGTATGTATGTATGTATGTATGTATGTATGTATGTATGTATGTATGTATGTATGTATGTATGTATGTATGTATGTATGTATGTATGTATGTATGTATGTATGTATGTATGTATGTATGTATGTATGTATGTATGTATGTATGTATGTATGTATGTATGTATGTATGTATGTATGTATGTATGTATGTATGTATGTATGTATGTATGTATGTATGTATGTATGTATGTATGTATGTATGTATGTATGTATGTATGTATGTATGTATGTATGTATGTATGTATGTATGTATGTATGTATGTATGTATGTATGTATGTATGTATGTATGTATGTATGTATGTATGTATGTATGTATGTATGTATGTATGTATGTATGTATGTATGTATGTATGTATGTATGTATGTATGTATGTATGTATGTATGTATGTATGTATGTATGTATGTATGTATGTATGTATGTATGTATGTATGTATGTATGTATGTATGTATGTATGTATGTATGTATGTATGTATGTATGTATGTATGTATGTATGTATGTATGTATGTATGTATGTATGTATGTATGTATGTATGTATGTATGTATGTATGTATGTATGTATGTATGTATGTATGTATGTATGTATGTATGTATGTATGTATGTATGTATGTATGTATGTATGTATGTATGTATGTATGTATGTATGTATGTATGTATGTATGTATGTATGTATGTATGTATGTATGTATGTATGTATGTATGTATGTATGTATGTATGTATGTATGTATGTATGTATGTATGTATGTATGTATGTATGTATGTATGTATGTATGTATGTATGTATGTATGTATGTATGTATGTATGTATGTATGTATGTATGTATGTATGTATGTATGTATGTATGTATGTATGTATGTATGTATGTATGTATGTATGTATGTATGTATGTATGTATGTATGTATGTATGTATGTATGTATGTATGTATGTATGTATGTATGTATGTATGTATGTATGTATGTATGTATGTATGTATGTATGTATGTATGTATGTATGTATGTATGTATGTATGTATGTATGTATGTATGTATGTATGTATGTATGTATGTATGTATGTATGTATGTATGTATGTATGTATGTATGTATGTATGTATGTATGTATGTATGTATGTATGTATGTATGTATGTATGTATGTATGTATGTATGTATGTATGTATGTATGTATGTATGTATGTATGTATGTATGTATGTATGTATGTATGTATGTATGTATGTATGTATGTATGTATGTATGTATGTATGTATGTATGTATGTATGTATGTATGTATGTATGTATGTATGTATGTATGTATGTATGTATGTATGTATGTATGTATGTATGTATGTATGTATGTATGTATGTATGTATGTATGTATGTATGTATGTATGTATGTATGTATGTATGTATGTATGTATGTATGTATGTATGTATGTATGTATGTATGTATGTATGTATGTATGTATGTATGTATGTATGTATGTATGTATGTATGTATGTATGTATGTATGTATGTATGTATGTATGTATGTATGTATGTATGTATGTATGTATGTATGTATGTATGTATGTATGTATGTATGTATGTATGTATGTATGTATGTATGTATGTATGTATGTATGTATGTATGTATGTATGTATGTATGTATGTATGTATGTATGTATGTATGTATGTATGTATGTATGTATGTATGTATGTATGTATGTATGTATGTATGTATGTATGTATGTATGTATGTATGTATGTATGTATGTATGTATGTATGTATGTATGTATGTATGTATGTATGTATGTATGTATGTATGTATGTATGTATGTATGTATGTATGTATGTATGTATGTATGTATGTATGTATGTATGTATGTATGTATGTATGTATGTATGTATGTATGTATGTATGTATGTATGTATGTATGTATGTATGTATGTATGTATGTATGTATGTATGTATGTATGTATGTATGTATGTATGTATGTATGTATGTATGTATGTATGTATGGGTGTCCGTCGTTTATGCGTTCGCGAACGGTCCATCCGATTGAGATGAAATTTTCTACACGTCTTCCTTTCATTCCATGTGCAACCGACTATAATAGTTTCTTAGTGTAAAATTGGCTACTCACTTAATAACATTTAATTTTTCATTCTTCATTATATAATTTCTATATAGCAGGGGGACTTCACTCTAAAAAGTTATTTCAAGGGGCATAACTTTTAATAACATTTTTATATACTTTATAGTCATATTGTTGGACTTACTTGCACTAATTGTTAAACTCTTTGTCTATAGTTATTTTCAGGCATATGAGTTATAATAAATAATGATATAATCTTTAAGGCATTTTCAAAGTTTTCATAAAAATAATGCATAATGCATAACATTGTAACCCATCTTTTTCTACTTAAAGAAGCTATCAAGTGTCATGTCGGTGATTGAAAACAGTTTTCATTAAAAATAATGGATGGTGTGTGGAAGGACATTCTTTTAAGTTACTGTGCGCCAGGAGCTGGGCGAAACTACGCCTGGTCAGATAGATAGACAGACAGACAGATAGTCGGGAACGGGAGCTTATTTGACTACTTATATGAATTAAATGACATGCTCCCCACCAGGGACTGGGTGAAGCCAGGCCGGCTCAGACAGACAGACAGACAGACAGATAGTCGAGAACGGGAGCTTATATCACTACTAAATGAATTAAATGAGATGCTCCCCACCAGGGACTGGGTGAAGCCGGGTCAGACAGACAGACATATAGTCGGGAACGGGAGCTTATATGACTACGTATATGAATTAAATGAGATGCTCCCTACCACGGACTGGGTGAAGCCGGGCCGGGTCAGACAGACAGACAGACAGACAGACAGACAGACAGACAGACAGACAGACAGACAGACAGACAATCGGGAACGGGAGCTTATATGACTACTTATATGAATTAAATGAGATGCTCCCCACAAGGAGCTGGGCGAAGCCGGGTCAGACAGACAGACAGACAGACAGACAAGCAGACAGACAGACAGACAGACAGACAGACAGACAGACAGATAGATAGATAGATAGATAGATAGATAGATAGATAGATAGATAGATAGATAGATAGATAGATAGATAGATCCCCGCCAGGGCCTGGGCGAAGCCGGGCCGGGCAGCTAATAATAATAATAATAATAACCCTAATGATGATAATAATAATAATAATAATCGAAAACTGCGTGTGTAAGTGTGTGTGTGTATGTGTATTTACGTGTGTGTATGTGCGCGTGTGTGTGCGTGCGTGTGTGTTATTTATAATTGCACCCCTTCATTGGTATGTACATGTGTCTCATTAAATTTATCATTCTGAAATCCCCTGCAGAAAAAACAAGGATAAAAGGGAGTCGAGGTGAACTGGGCCGCCCGTCGTAATTAGCATTCCCTTTTGTTTCTGAAGCACTCTATGTAATCCGCAAGGTTACGAGACAGGTGTATGTTGTCACGTCACAAGAAAGGTAACTGGGCTTCTAGTGTCAGACCAGGTCAAGGTGTAGATAGATATACCGATGACAACAGGGGATCACTAACCTGCAACTCCGTGCCCTTTTCTCACTGAGACACCGACTACCGTCAAATAGAGACAGTCCATTCTATATAAAGGATGCACGGGAAGCATGTGTATTCCCAACACGAATTAATAGCAGGATTAAACATATTTCTAAACCACGAGCAAAAGTCATTATGTACTAGGAATTTTACCAATAACTTTTTTTTGTTACAGTAATGCGAACCAGAAATTTGGTTTCTGTTATTTCTCATCATGGTCCTGCTATCTGGTAACACCAGGTCCATTGTCCACTAGCTTGTTGATGTCTTCTAGGAAAATGTTTTTTTGATAGTGGCATTAAACCAGTTTTGCGACACCTCTATTACCTCGTCGTCATCTGCAATCCTCTGATCCCGAAAATATTCTTTCAAGGGCCCATATGTGGGAAACTCTGATGACGCCAAGCCTGGACGGTATGCTGGATATTCCAAGAATTCACATTTCATCAGCATGTAGTGTATGCAATGTATGAGAAGCAGTATAAGGGTGAGCCTTGTCGTGCAGCAACAATCCTCTGTTTGACAGAAGTCTCCTGCGTTTTGATCTTTCTACTACTCATACACTCTTCACTGACACCCGGCTGTCTCAGTACTGAACCAACATCACACGGTTTCACACCCCTCCCCACTTAAAAAACGAATAGGGCCTTGTTCTTCGATAATGGGGCAACCATTTTGTAATCGCTGTTGTGCATGCACAATCTGCTAGATCCTCACAACCCCTACTCGGAATACCGCTTAAGAATCAGTTTGTGTCATGAAATATGATTTTCCGTTGCACATACTCGTCTATGCACTATTTAATAAAACACTAGTTACTTGATGGCATTCCCTAGTAATGTGTACCTAATGACAATAGTGGAAGAAAATCATTAAGCGTGAAGAAATGTTTATCTGAAGATAAACTAGACAATAGACCAAGTGGAATTTGCACCTGTAATCTCAAAATGACATCCCACCTGAGTGACGGAGCACGATGCCTTCACTCGAAAGGTTAGGCACTGACATTACGTTACATGACATGAATAATGCTATATCATTCTTTTGGTGCGATTTCAATAATTATTAAAGTGCTATGTCATGTCGTTACGTATTTCATTCCCACGACAGTTATGTCCTTTCTGAAGATGTCACATCATCATTGAAGATGTATAACATGGTCATAAATGTTTCCTTAGAATGATGCTGTTGTGGTTTACCCTTGCCTTTAACGTCATTGTACTTGGTTTGTGACCTAGTTGTTTGCATACGTTTTCAGATGGTAGGATATGTCAGTACCGTGCTCTGGTAAAGTGCAGTGAAGTTCATTAATGGTGTTCTTTATTGTGTGCTCCCGGTCCTCTACCACGGGTAGGTGTATTTTGGAAGAGCCCCTTCAACCAATTAAGCTTATGGTTGCATTTCTCGTACTCTTCACAACTTTAGGAGACCACACTATTTTAAGTAGCTTATTCCTATATTTAATAAACAAAATGTCTTATAACAGGAACCTGCTTGAGTACGGGAAGGGCTGGAATCATCACATTTTTAGGCATGTGAGTGTAAAAGAATAATTGGCCAGTCGTTATCTCTCGTAGTGAACGACGAGAACTAGCATCTAACCTTTGTTCGACCCTGTTAATGTCATTGTCAGCGCAATGTTCTAACAGTTACACCAACACGCTCGATATGTTCCTCAATAATCGACATAAACACACGTCACCAGGACTGTCATTTCCAGTGAAATTAATGTTGAAAGCACTTCACTACAGTTTTGGTGTTGATAAAGGAGAGATGTGCACTGGTGGACCTCTATTAAAGTTATACATTGACGACACGTGTTATCATGTCTGACATGTTTTCATGGTGGTTATTCTTTGTAGTGTCATCTCAAAAATGCAAAATTTTAATGCACATAGTCAATGCGACTTTAGATCCACGAGTGCAGTTTTTCGGAGTCCCCTTAAGGTCATCTTCCAAGGTAAGGTGTACGTGCTCTTCCCAACACTTTGCGGAGAGGGCCCGGTATAGACAGGATAACAACTGGTGTAATGCAGTCTTGCCTATAACTCCATGTCCCCTGTAACTTTCATATCCTGTTTCTGACCTACATTTGTCTTAATGTTTCCTTTTTGGGCTTTTTCTCAATAAATTATTTAAAATTCACTGTCTCGCTGTAACCGAGTGTATGTCGGGATATCGTTGATATAAACATTCTACAATACAAGCAACACCATTTTTAGTTGGTTACATATTTTTTTACAGAACGTATCTGTCAACTCTGGCATTTTTTGGCTGTTTGTGATCTCTTGGCAAGTTTACTTTCAGTAGTTTGCCATTGCTTTCTGAACGACCGTCTTTCATACCATTTTGGTAAAATAACCAACGCGCGGTTGTCTGCTGGCTACTCGCCTGCAACTGTGTGTCGAATGCGTTATACGGGATTACGACCTCTGTCCGTAAATCCTTCCCCACTAAACACCACACGAAGACATGTAAATAAACATATACTTCATTCCGAAAAAGAAGCAGCATTTTCATTTAAGGACGCCTAGTCATGAACAGCAGTGCTGAAAGCTTTACGATTGTGGACATATATTCTTGTACTGTTATACAGTATATTTACACTCTTTATATACTCCTTTACCCTTTGTTGTCTGGGTCGCATTCTTACCACATGTTTCAATGAGCGTGACTTCCATTCTGTTAGAATTACTGACAATTTTCAGCTTCCAGTAGTAAGACAATTAAATGTAAAATATCTATCATGTTTAGTATCTTGAATAACTGCTCTATTGTTATTCAACACAGCTTTGCTTTCCCTTTTAAAATCCTTTTCTCAAAATCCTAGTTTGTGACTGGATATGTTCATCTCCCCAGCAAGGATTGCCCTAAGCTTAAAATAAGCTCAAATTATATTGGAATACACTACATATGTATAATGCTTTGGATGTCAAGTCCAGTTATCTTGAGTTGCATTGGTGCAGTGGTTATCATGCTTGCCTGCCAGCCCAGCGCTCATGTCTTCGATTCCTAATCAAAGCGATGGATGTAAAAATAAACATAAAAGCAGTTGACCCTGGTTGATGCAGGTTGATCCGGCATAAAATGGGTACCACAAAACGGTATAGGATGTATGGCGGGCGGAGTCATATTGACCACTACACACATCGCGTGTTGATTGGTCTATACGGATTTAATATAGCTCCATATACATAAAACGCCTCAAGGTGTGAAACAGGGACCTTTAAAGGGTCATTCAGTACTTACTGTTGTTTGCACCTGTCTGCTATCACTTGTGTCCCATCCATCATGACGTCTTCCGCACAGTCGCACATTCTGTTTGACATTTCACGTCTGCCGCGGTTTCTGTGATCTGACAGGTAGCCCTATAGCAGATACTGCCTTTAAGGTGTGAACTGGTATTTTTTTTTATTTTCCGCGTTTCCATCCTGTTTCAGGATATTGCGGTCAACACCAGCATCTTTCAGCTGTATGTTGATTCCTAGGCTAGATTACGCTCATCAGCACGCCACGACTTTCTGAACGACCGGCTCCATACTCTCATAAGTCACTTTTGCGATTCGAACCACTGCTAATTCTCGTCGCGTCACGTGACGAGAGTATTCGGGGTTAGCGGAGAAAGCTGCTAACCTCTCGGCCATGGAGCCGGTGAACTGGTATGCCTTCACATATTCTAGATCATGACATATGAGATGCGGGTGTCTAGTTACTCCCTCGTCGCTGTTTCTACCCAGAGAATTGCTAGAAGAATATGAGAATTGTCTGGTATTTATTTATATAATGCTATGTAGACTCCAGACTGGCACCGGTCTGTAAATATAATTCTGCATCTTCTGAGGGTTTAATCTGGACCGTTGTCTCGACAGGTAAGCTCACTAACCCACACACCGCCGGAGTTCCTTCTGTGATCTACGCAACAGAAAAGATGAGCAAAAACAAGCAAGCTAACCTGAGTAAAATCATTACTAGATGTAAGTTAGTTCCCGGACGTCGCAGTCAACTCCAATATGTTTTTGGCTGTTTGTGATTTCTTGACAAGTTTACGTTCAGTAGTTTGCCATTGCTTTCTGATCGACCTGCACTCGTACCATTATATGAAAATCAACTCAAAGCGGTCTGCTTCTAAATCTCCCGCAGCTGTGTTTCGAACGCTGTATGCAGGATTGCGAATTACTCCCGTAACGCCTTCGATACAGGGCCGGCTTTATTTTTTCTGGATGCTTTACCTTTTATTTGTTTACTTTTTACTTTTTTTATTTTGACTAGACTGTTTACTTTTTAATTGAGGTGAAGCTGTGGAAATGTAAGCAGCTGGAAAACACGACGTGTGAGGCATTTGTACACAATTGCAGTTACAAAATATAATAAGTACACGCATACATATAAACACATAAACAAACAAAGAACGCTGCGTCGGAAATATACAACAACAACAACAACAACAACAACAACAACAACAACAACAACAACAGCAACAACAACAACAACACCAACAATAACAAGAACAACACACACGCACACTACAGTAACTACTTTAAGTCATCGTGTCGCATAATATAGTTACAGTAGAGTAATTTCCGTGTGTGTGGTGTGTGTTTATGTGTTTATGCGTGTTAGTGCGTGTGTATGTTCTACTTTCTTGTTATTATATTCTGATGAGGACCTGATGTTTACACATGGCGTAGTAGTGGTCATTGTTCTTCGTCTTCAAACACATTGGGTGTAATGTGCTAGCCCCATACTTGTATTGACCACTTGATGGCAGAAGTGGTCAGATTCACGCTGACCGCCTTTACCTCCCAATGTGAGGTACCCAGTGTGGACGGAATTGACCTGGGGACCTCGATCTATGCAAGTAGCCTCAGCCTCAGTTATTATTCGGACATGTGATCACTGGAGCAGCAGGCAAGGATATTGCTGTCGCTCTTACACATGACTTTAGGTAGTTGCATGTCATGTACAGCACATCGTATTCAATCCACGGTTTTATTCACAGTTATCTTCTAGGCAATTTGACTTTCTGAAATTTGCCATTTGTTTCTGAATGGCCGACGCTCATTAATTCATTCAGTAGCATGCCCTCTGCAGAACCTCGCTCTCATAATAACCTTCCGGAAATTTTCTTGGTCATTAGCAACAAGTCCCGCGTCCGACACAGCCATTTGGACATCGTCTGCTATATCCAGCACCCATCTTCTCTTTCGTCTTCCTCTGCTTCTCTTCTAAGGCATATACACCTACTTTATTTTTCTCCACAAACATTCAGGACGTTTCAAGTGACTAATATATTTTAATGTTCTTTGTGTTATCGTCTTTAGTAGCCAACTTCTTCAATATTCAGATCTTGTTGTATGGGTGCATTTGTTCTTTTCTGTATCCAAGATATTCTTATAACCCGTCTATAACATGTATATTCAAAGACAGTTAAGCGCTGTTCCCAGAGGCGTATGTTGCAATGGGAAAGATGCATGCTCTTAAAAATCTGAATTTTGTAAGTCTATTTGTCCCATGCCACAATTCGTTCACTTGTTCTACTTTTTGAGGATCAATAGATATGTGTCTTTTAATTTCCTTCATTTTGTCACTATTGTTGGTAACTAATGATCCAGGATAATCGAAATTGCCCACCACCTCCAATCCAACGCTCATAATTTTGTGAAAATCAACGCAACGTTATCAGCTCCCAAACCGTCCGCGGCTGACTTTGATCCCGGTATGTTGTGATTTTGAAACTGTATTCGGTACCGGTCTGACACAGACGCCGATAAACAGTGTCGAGAGCAGTTATTTACTCCGTACCGCTCAGAGACAGACGCCGATAGACAGTTTAGGGGGGAGTTGTTTATTCCTTACCGGTAAGGATCAGATACCGATAGACAGAGTAGAGGGGAGTTATTTATTCCGTACCGGTAAGGCATAGACGCCGAAAGACAGTGTAGAGAAAAGTTATTTATTCGGTACCTACGCGTGCAATTATCAAAATTAACTAATCTAGACAACATGACACTGGAATCAACGACGTTCAAAAACAAACAAACAACACGTGACAGCAATCGATGTCTGGAATTTATTTTTTAAACAGGTCAGATACTGTATAACTAAGTCGTTGACGTCCTCCTAGATCGGACGCATTCGATTATTTTCTACTTAGATGAGCATTTGTATGTACACACGCACACCGTTTCGAGGGGAAGAGAACAAGGGGAAGACAGAGAAGTAAATACCTGGATGGTTTTGCCACGTTGCTTGGTCAAGACAAGAATACTGAGCTAATTCCCGACTCTGGGGATCGAGTGAGATGACGAAACATGACTTCCCACGCTTATCTGCATGGCACATGATGATGATGACACATTGCACTTGTGCGATTACTCAATTCTGTGTGTATCATTACAACATGTGTATAGTTGCTCTCGTCTGTCATCAGGCCTTTTATTGGTTGTGATTAAAGGACTTCATGCCATAGCATTTGCCACATAGTGTACATGTTAGGATTTCTATTCCACTGTTCATAGATACACAGACCCTTGTCTGACCCAGGAATATTCCAACTTCAGGTTGGGTAAAGCGAGCCTGCTAACATCTAGGCCATCTGATTCTTCGATTCTGTATCAATGTGCATACATTCAGGAATAAACTAGGTGTATAAACATGTGAGCGTAATCTTGCCTAGTACATCAACTGCAGCTGAAAAATGCTCATGTTGACTGCAATGTCCTGTAAGGGATATGTACAACAAGGTCGTGTGATCTACCTGATAAACAAGATATGCATACAGTGATCGCAACATAAACTGAAAAATAAAAATGAAGTGAGGAGGAGTGACTTTAATTTGATATACATAAATATTTCTTCAGGTGCAAGATGTATTAAAGACATGACATTTCCATATGTCCTCGTATGTAAAGGTCGGACTTGGAGTAAACCATGACTACAAGACATCATCATTCAACATATCGTTTTGATATTTTAGAGAAGTTGATCTTTCTAATATATAATATCAGAATTACTTGAGTTTAAGCTCCACGAGATCAATAATACGCAAACGAAGGAGGGAAAGATGTGGAGAGAAGAAGAAGAAGAAGAAGAAGAAGAAGAGAAGAAGAAGAGAAGAAGAAGAAGAAGAAGAAGAAGAAGAAGAAGAAGAAGAAGAAGAAGAAGAAAATGAGCGAGATGAAGAAGAATAAGAATATGATGATGTCAATGTTGATGATGAAGAATGATGATGATGCGGATAACGATGATAGCGATGATAATTATGTTCTAACTAATGACGAGTAAGAAGAAGAAAACGATGTAGTAGAAGACGGAGTTTGAGGCGTAGGAGGAGATGACGATGGAACATTACTATTTCGGATAACGTGCAACTAGATAGACGTGACTATATATGAGTAACGTACGTATGTTATCTCGGTAATGATGGGAGCTTTTGTTACCGAAGATTTCGATTTATAGTGTGGATGCTTTTAGTGAAGCCATAAATCTTTGACGTAGTTCTCGCTTCTATTTATCCCGTATCGTTTTCAGCCTGGCAAGCTGAAAGAGTGATGTGATTTATATGTTACATCGTGTCTTACTGAAAATGGTTCCAACGCCTGTTGAGGCCAAGGACAGCCCCACCCGGGTGAGAAACATCCACCCACGCGCACACATACACATATACATACATATATACATCTGACCCACACATAGCAATCTCCATGAGGAGGTATAGCCCCGGAACGTTGAGGAGGAGTGATCCATAGAAAGCACCTAAATCTAGTCTCTTATCGGCGTGGCAAACATTCCGTTGAAGAATATTTGGTCAAATCAAAGAGGATATAGCGATACAACTCAACGGATCTTAACTTTCGTTGTGGCAATTGCGCACTGATAATCAAGAGAAAATACAGTAGTTAGTGAGAGTGTATGCCATAACAGAGGTACGAGTTTAATACGCTGTAATAGGCAGGACCATTTCGCCCACTGATCATTACGTCTCAGGAGGACGAGGGAAAAAATGTAGGGGGGCAGAGGGGGGAGGGAGGGGGGGGGGGGGCTGGGGAACCACGCACTGTACAGAATTATCTGAGAAATGTAAGGTAAAGAAAGACAGTAAGGAAGCGAGAAATTACTGAGTGTGTAATCTTGACTAGAAATCAATGGCAGCTTTAAAATGCTGCCTTGACAGAGATGTCCTGTAAAGGATAATTATTTTAGTTGCATTTCCTTCACAGGACGTACAAGTCAATCCCTGTATTTTTGCTGTTCTTGATTCCTGGGCACGTTATACGTTCATTAGTTTGCCATTGCTTTCTGTACGACCGGCACCGATACCATTTTCGAAAAAAAAAAAAACCCAGCACCGTTGTGTTTCGAACCCGGGTATACGAATCGCATCCGTAACTTCTTAGCCACGGAGCCCGGTAAATGATAAGCGAAAGAAAAAAATAAAAGACAGCGAGACGACGACCCTCACTGATTGTGTCGTGGAATAACATATGTGATTGTCTAACATTTCACACAACAATGGCAGTATATACCAAGATACCACCTTAACTCGTTTAGAGGTGTACTAGGGGAGAAATCGTATGAATTTGCGTCGCGATCCGTTCATGTCTGAGGCCAGGTGTTGCCGATATTCATAACACAGTAAGCCCAATGCAGTTTTCCAATGGTGATTCTTTCTTAATTGATCACGCTCATCGCCTTCTCAGATGATGGCGGTTAATAGAAGTGCACTCTGCGAACGATCAAGAAAGATGAGTATTTGGAAATTATAAAGAGTAGGCGGGAACTTGGACTTGCCCTGTAATAACCCACAATAACTTGTCTTCATAACTTGTCGACTTTTATGAAAGTCAACATAAATTAATGCATGGAAGATATTTATAATATAGTAACATATAAAGGCAGGAAATCAGACCCTTTCCAAGTAACATATGGCTTGAAACAGGGTGATGCACTATCGCCGCTACTTTTCAATCTGGCTCTAGAGAAAGTTGTAAGGAAAGTAAAGGAGGAATGTGATATTGGAGGAACATCCAAGCTGCTTGATTATGCAGATGATATAGATATTATAGGGGGAAATGAACAAAAGACATTGGAAATATTGACTCACATAAAGGAAAAAGCCCAACAGATGGGGCTGGTTATCAACCAAGATAAGACAGAATATACGGTAATTTCAAGAGAAAGAATGGCTAAAAACTCTGGCCACATACAAATAGATAATATGACCATTAAAATAACGGAAACATACAAATACCTTGGTACAATCTTCAACTGCTCCAACATCATAATGGAAGAAATACAAACTAGAATCAATTCTGGAAATAAGATATACTATGCACTAAACATCTACTAAAATCAAATACGCTCTCTCGTAACACCAAAATCACAATATACAAAACACTGATCAGACCAGTTGTGCTGTATGACTCTGAAACCTGGAGTACAACGAAAGGAGACGACGCCTTGTTACAAACCTTTGAGAACAAAGTTTTAAGACGCATCTTTCGACCCATTAGGGACACACACAAAGTGGAAAGTGGAAAAGAAGAAGCAACAAAGACATTTATGATCTGTTTATGTCCCCGCTAATCACTGGTATCGTGAAGGCTAATAGACTGCAATGGGTGGGGCATATAGAAAGAATGGAAGATAATAGGGAAATAAAACTCGCTTACAAAAAAAAAAAGTTGATTTGATTTGATTTGATTTGATTTACACTCAGGAAATAAATGACCGTAGACCCCAAGGTAGACCAAGAAGACGGTGGAGAGATAATATATATACAGACCTACAAGCACTTGGAATCAACGACTGGCAAGAGAAGGTCAACCAGAGAGACAAATGGAGACGGATTGTATCTGCAGCAAAGAACCTCAATGGCTCGGAACGCTGAAGAAGAAGAAGAAGAAGAAGAAGAAGAAGAAGAAGAAGAAGAAGAAGAAGAAGAAGGAGAAGAAGAAGAAGAAGAAGAAGAAGAAGAAGAAGAAGAAGAAGAAGAAGAAGAAGAAGAAGAAGAAGAAGAAGAAGA
Organism: Cepaea nemoralis; assembly: GCA_014155875.1. Lineage (NCBI taxonomy): Eukaryota > Metazoa > Mollusca > Gastropoda > Stylommatophora > Helicidae > Cepaea > Cepaea nemoralis. The sequence goes on along the minus strand of JACEFZ010004038.1, from coordinate 210,600 downwards.
AGAAGAACTGTGTGACTTACTTATAAATGCCAGCAATGTTTCTGCTATGCCACAGGTGGGCGTCATAATATTAATCATATAACCATCGAGTGCTGGTTGATTAAAAAATATGGACTTGGCGCCAGATGCACAACACGTTACATGAATAGGCGGTCTTCAAGTTTTCAATATCAGAAGGTCACAACAGCTGCCCAGTGGAGGGGAGATGGAGAGGTGGGGAAGTGGGTGGGGGATACGATAATAATAAAATCACGAAGTCTATCACTTTCACTTCGGCTAGTGTACATAACTCATAAATAACATCACACTTCCAGATATTTTGTGTGTGTCGTGAATAGACCGTAGAAGTAACCTCGCAAATACTCTGTTGATTCAAACACATGGAAAACAGTGAATCACACACGGCGCGATGTTTAGGACATCGATATTTAACCTTTAACGTAAAATACACATTTATATCGGAGGTGATGACACTTGTATAGTCGACTTTACACTAACTTGTCAAAGCAGTTATGTGGTAATGCATGTCGACTGAATCGGCGAAATGAGTGGGCGAAATGAGTGGCCCTGGAGAGTAATGGTTATATGTGGGCTATTGGATTGCATAATATTCTTTATTCGAGCAAAGATATGAATATGCATATGGGTGTTTTATATGTGGCTTAGTGGCTGACGAAGAGTTTTATTAGCGATGTTGATAGGGAACTGCACAAACAGACGTGCATTCGACGCCTGAGTTCGTCCACTGCTAAATGAAGGAAATCTGACCATCTATTAAGCTGCGTAATCGGGCCTAAAAAATATAACGGCCATATCACAACACAGATCCGTAACAGAAAACTGCTTCCAGGCAATGTTTTTTTTTTTTTAAATTCGCAGAAGCACTTCGGCAACATCATATGTCACTGTGGCATGATTGGTTGGTTAGTGATTTCTCTGGAAGACCGGGGCCTGACATTGAAGACCGATGCGGCAATTTTTTTTTTTTTTTTAAATTCGCAGAAGCACTTCGGCAACATCATATGTCACTGTGGCATGATTGGTTGGTTAGTGATTCTCTGGAAGACCGGGCCTGACATTGAAGACCGATGCGTTGGCACTCTTATCGTCTGATCACTTAAACAAGGGCTTGCGTCTGTCAGGGTGAGGATTTGCTAGAAACGTTTCTTAGGAGGCAGTGCCAAAGTGTCATCACCCAGGGACTGTTGCAGGGCTCTCATTATCTTTATAAACTCAGGAACCAAGGAGTTGCAAGAACGGCACTGACACTTCACAGATAGGATTATTGGGATGAAAGCAGGTGTAATTCTATGCAACATATACGGACTAGTTAGAATTAGGCTGAGGTTGGTAATGTTTCCTTCGCGAAGTTTGAGTTATTTAATCATCTACGGATTATAATGCATTTGCCACAGGAGAATCACAGCTACTTAGAAAGAACACTCACTGGCATCTTGCCGTCTTGGCAGACTATAGTTGTATATGTGCAACTACAATAAAAGGCATAGAACTTCGAGGGTAAGTTAATAAGTAAACCACAAATAGCTGGTGAAAAATATCTAAATATCATAACAACTTGAAACCAGTTTATTTTTATACATACATTGTCCCTTTATTTATCAACATAATGTCCACCAACATTGATGCACTTATCCCTTCGTTTTATCAGTCCTCCCAAACCCGCTGCACAGAAAAGCGTGCCATCCCACAGAACTGTTTGACTTACTTATTGACTCTCCCTCGTAACTTTTTCTACCCAGACATGCACCGCTTTACGGGGCAGACATTTGTCAGCATAAAAACTGAAAACCCACCTTGGTGAGAGACATTTCACTAATGACGCCGAAGTTGAATGTGAAGTGAAAACATGGTTTAGAAAACAGAGCACGATGGGAGGCTTTTGGGAGGACTGATAAAACGATGGGATATGTGCGTCAATGTTGGTGGAAATTATGTTCAAAAATAAAGGGACGGTGTATGTATAAAAATAAACTGGATTCAAGTTGTTATTATATTTAGTTATTTTTCTACAGTCTTCCTTATTGACTTCCCCTCGTACAATCCATGGTTGCATATCCTTTTACAGGACGTCGTAGTCAACCCCAGAATGTTTATGATGTTTGTCATTTCTTGGCAAATTTACGTTCAGTAGTGTACTATTACTGCCAAACACCATCAGCTGTGTTTCGAACGCGGTATGCAAAGCCTGGGATGAATTGTAGAGACTAAGTGTTGCCCATGCAGCATGATCCCTTTCTTAGCCTGTCTAGTTTACTCCAGACGAATGGTAATACCAAATTATCTGGAATAAGACAAGCTGTAGACGATGAAGGATCAGCAAAACAATGCTCTAACTATTCGCCTTCCGGAGCTTCCATCCTAGAAGTAATACGGTTGTCAATGTTCATCACGAAAAGCCTCTAATTGCAGTAATTGTATCATACTCACCAGTAGAATTACACGTAGCAGCAGCAAGACTAGCAGTAGTAGTAGTAGTAGAAGGTGTAGAATCAGTAGTAATAGTATTTTTATAGTGTGTTTACATTTGTCTTTCCCAATATAAAATTCCATATCTCAGTAACCAACTGAATGAAAATGATGAGATTTAGTATATAACCTTATCATTATGTCCACCCAACAAAAAAATTTTGTTCTGGAGATTTTACAGCAGATTTCAAAGTTTGTTTATATGCGGTATATAATTTACGGGTCTGAGATGAAGTTCATAATTTTAAATGCATTACACCGTAGCCAGACAATCAGCGTTCAATGTTTAATATTTTACGTGTATCACAGGATTGGCCTTATGCCAAGAACCCCGCGTTGTTTAAACTGGGACTGTTCAGAGGTGTCTCAAAATGTGGGTTATTTCATGAAACCTGATTAATATGTTTTTTTTTTTTTTTTACACCTTACCACTTATCGCTAACATTGAAATGTGTGCATATGTTTCAATAGGATTGAATGCGAAATTGTGTATACCCTTCAAAGCATCGCTATGAAGTTGTACACATATTTGTGTATAGAAGCTGATCGCAGGAAACTGTTTTATACTATTACAAATTCCGAAAAAAGAACAGTGCATGCTTTGGGTTTGAGTAGACGGTCATTTCGTCGATGGGTGCAAGAACCTGGAATTAAACCACCACGCAATAACCAAGCGGTAGGTAGAAAGGTTATTGTAGACAGCTTTGACAAAGATGTCATAAGGCGAGCTATTATAAAAATGCTTTAAAAAGTCGCTTAAGCGTCGACAGGGTCGACTTAATTGCACCGGGTTCTATCCCATATGGCTCGGTCTCTTTCCGCAGCGAGGAAAGCATCGCACAAAGCACGAACTCCGCAGCTCTAGTGAAGATCCACAGATGTCTCCGAAAAATTTAACTAGTGAACCGAAGGATGCGGCCCGGAATCGAACCCACAACCTTTGGAGCCCGAGACCTACTTCGCCACGGAGACTCCTAAAAGTATAAAAATTTTGGATTTTATATCCTGGATTATCCAGCATTATAAAAAATGCTGGATGCCATAGCAACAGTGACTGTAAGAAAGCTTAGGGTTTGGTTGAGAAAGAACAATAACATAGAATATCCAAAACAACTTTGTGGAAAATTATAAGGACATTATCTTTACTTTTAGAAAGTACAAGGGCGGTAGAAATATTCTTTGCGAGCAACCACATTTAGGAGCCACGAGAAGCAGATACCTACGTGAAATAAGGGAAATGCGCAAAGAAAATTATGGCATAGTGTGTTCGGATGAAATGTGGATCAATGCGCACCACACAAGTGATAAGGAATGGCAATCAGTGGATGGACAGATAAAGCGATATGTGCCCATTAGTATAGGACAGCTTTTGGTCATGACCCATGCTGGTAATGCGTATAATGGCTTACAACAGAATGCTGGGCTCGTGTTCTTATCAAAGCATACAAACAATAGGGATTATCATAATAAGATGCTCACCCGACGTGTCTCAATCTTGCCGTGGTGGGGGAACAATAAGGGAAATGCGCAAAGAAAATTATGGCATAGTGTGTTCGGATGAAATGTGAATCAATGCGCATCACACAAGTGATAAGGAATGGCAATCAGTGGATGGACAGATAAAGCGATATGTGCCCAGTAGTATATGACAGCTTTTGGTCATGGCCCATGCTGGTAATACGCATAATGGCTTACAACAGAATGCTGGGCTCGTGTTCGTATCAAAGCATACAAACAATAGGGATTATCATAATAAGATGCTCCCCTGACGTGTCTCAATCTTGCCGTGGTGGGAGAGCTTGCGTGTCCCATCGACCCCATCTGCTTGCCGATGGATGAAAACAACATATCGGAAAGCTTATGGGATAGGGGCCAGACTAAGAGAGACACAACCTACTGCTCCGCAGGTAGACTGAGGATAGCAGTCAAAAGTTTAAATCAGGCACACGAAGGCAGACGTTACTCGTCCGGACAACATCCTAAGGCTCTCTTTCGAGGGTTTAGGCTGAACGCCTCTAAGCCACAAACCTTCGGATGTGAGAGCCGGGTCGATACCACCTACCGATAAATAGAGGTGAGATACTGAGCACGCTACATGCCCAGTTCTTCTTCTTCTTCTTTTCGTTCATCCGGAGTGTTTTTTCAGATGTGATTGCGATGTGTCTGTTATGCGCCCTTGGGCCGAAACCCGTAGGCCAACACATCGACTTTAGCGTGCTTTTTTTGACCAGGTAGCATTCCTGAGAGACTCTCACTTTTGTGGTGCCATCTACAACCATGCTGGCCAAGTTAGAACGGTCGAAGACAACGGTCATCCCTCAAAGGAAGGCAGGGACAGTCCATAGCATTTTCCGCCATCCAAGGTTGCTTCCATAGTTGCAGGGCCGACACATAACGCCCTGGATCTGGGCTCACCGAGGGAAATCGTCACGTCCTGCTGATGGCTGCTTTAAATCCTCACTTCAATATATTGGTCATTTCGTTTGCCCCGGGCCATTCCCGCACAAACCAGACAGGTTTGCATACGGTATCCACTCAGCGAGTTTTCGGACATGTGCTTGTCGTTGTGCCCGTCAGAGCTGTTCCAGGCACGACAGACATTCGGAAAACTACATAGTCAGAGCTGTTCCGAACAAGAGCGGCATTCGGAAACTAGGTAGTCAGAGCTGTTCCTAGCACGAGAGACATTCGGACGAGACATTTCACTCGGACGTAATTGCGTAGTGTCAATTTTTAGTTTGCCACCCGTAGGACGACACTTCCGGCTTCCGGCGGGCATTTTTTAATGAGGTTAGCCTTCCTCGGGTTTCGAGACTCTTGTTTCGGCTTCCACACAGCAAGCTTACGCTTCGGGCTGCCACGTAATGGATTCGCAAGACAGGCGTTCCATTTCGTGTCAACAAGACAATTTTCCACCTTTGACTACACTCACTCCATGAGTGTGGTTACAGACTATCGGACGTCTGCGAGACATGCGACCGAGGTGTTTTTCCACATTTTTGTACTCGCTCACGAGGTAGGCTACATGTGCTGCCGGCTCAGCACCTTACCTCCGTGGGTGGAGTAACGGTCAGGCCCTTTCATCCGGGGATACCTCATATCCCCCAGCTAAGAGCCATCGAACGAATCTGCGCCGAGCATGTAGCGTTCTCAGCACATCATCACAATTGTGATGTAGGTTTGTGTCGGCAAGGCTCTCACTTTCTAGAGTTTATGGCTTAGAGACGTTCAGCCATACACCTCGGATGGGAGCCTTAGAGGTTATGTCCGGACTGAGATTTAGGGATCGTTTGCCTGATTTTGACTGCTATCCTCAGTCTTACCTGCAGAGCAGCAGGTTGTGTCTCTCTTAGTCTGGTCCCTATCCCACGAGCCGTCCGATATGTAGTTTTCACCCATCGGCAAGCACATGGGGTCGATGGGACACGCAAGCTCCCCCACCACGGCAAGGTGGAGACACATCGGGGGAGATGCCCAGTTCTAATACTTGTCCAAAGGCTCTCAGCTGGGGGATATGAGGGATTCCCGGATGAGAGGGCCTGACCGTTTCGCGTTCACCCCTGCACGGAGGTAAGGGGCTGAGCCGGCAGCACATGTAGCCTACCTCGTGAGCGAGTACAAAAAGGCAGAAAAGTGTCCTCAGTCGAATGAAATGGTTACGTATCACTCACAATATGGTCTGTATCACTCATAGAGAGGTAGACAAAAGTGGAAAAACGTCCTCAATAACAAGAAATGGAACGCACGGCTAGCGAATCCATTGAGTGGTCTAACGTCTCTCGAAACCCCGGGAAGGCTAACCTCGTAAAAATGCCTGCTGAAGCCGGATAGTGCTGGCCTACGGGTGCAAATAAATCAGGCACAACGCAAAAAAACGTCGGAGTGAAATTTCTTTCGTGCTAGGAACAGCTCTGACTACCTAGTCTCCGAATGCCGCTCTTGTTCGGAACAGCTCTGACTAGGTAGCTTTCCGAATGTCCGTCGTGCCTGGAACAGCTCTGATGGGCACAAAGACAAGCACATGTCCGAACCAAAAACTCGCTGAGTGGATACCGTCTGCAGACCGGTCTGGTTGTGCGGGAACGGCCTGTAGTGAACGAAATGCCCAATATGTTCAAGTGAGGATTTATAGCAGCCATGAGCAGGACGTGACGATTCCCTCGGTGAGCCCAGCACCAGGGCGCTATGTGCCGGCTCTGCAATTATCGAAGCCACCCTGGATGGCGGAAAATGCCATGGACTGTCCCTGCTTCCTTTGAGGGATGACCGTTGTCTTCGACCGTTCAAACTTGGCCAGCTGGGTTTTGGACGGTACCGCAAAAGTGAGAGTCTCCCAGGAATGCTATCTGGTTAAAAAAAAAAAAAAAAGCACACTAAAGCCGGATGTGGTGGCCTACGGGTTTCGGCACAAGGGCGCATAACAGACACACCGCAATTACATCTGAAAAAACACTCCGGATGAACGCAAAGAAGAAGAAGAAGATAATAAGATGAATGGTATTGTATTTAGAGATTAGCTCGAGAATACTGTGCTTCCATCCCTAGATAGACCGTCGAATCCAATTATGAACAATGCATGATATCTATGTTGTTGCCCAAGAAGACAAAATACCTGCAGCATCGAGGACAAAGGCAGCAACGAATGGATAACATAATATTTCCAGAAAGGTATTTCTGGCTAGAATTGTTTTTCCTTGTAAAACAGATGCCAAAAAGCAAGAAATATCAAATCGACAAGTTGATAGAAGAGCATCGTCATGGGTGCTTGATACTTCCACCGTACCATTATCATTTTAACCCTATAGAACTTGTGTGGGCTAAAATTAAAGAACAGGTGGCAAGATACTAATCCAGTTCGCGCTATTAAATATTGATAAAAGTTAGTGGAAAAATGTGAGGACCATGTGTTGAAAGAGGAAGAGGACTATTGGAGAAAGGATGGATTGAATTTTATGCAGCCGAGAGCAGTCATCAACCTTCTTGAATCATCCGACACAGATTAAGGTCTGAGCAGATCGCAGACCTTAATCCACGTGCACACCAACTGGGATATTTTTCTACAAATATTCAGAAGAATTGCAGGCCCTAAACATTACAGCATCGGCATAAACAATACAACTTGTTAATGGCAACAGTTTGTATTCCACAGTGATGAATTTTCAATTCCGTGACCCCTCAACGGTGACAAACAACTGACATTGGAAAAACAAAATGCTCTAGACGCATCGAATACCAACCGAAGAGTAATATTGCGGTGACAACTGACATATTGTGGCATAATAAGAAACATGAGAAGAAACACGTTGTCAAATGAGAGGACAACACACGAACATACGAATCATTCTATAAAATTTAATGAAAAGAGGACCAACATCTTGAACGTTAAGAAGGAAGCCTACTACAGAGACATTCACAGCTATATTCGTAGTGCAAAACATGTAATAATGTTCCGTCTCAGCAGAGCAGACAATGCACCCACTCCCATACGAATCTAGATACGCCTTGTGTTTGTCATTCGAACTGGCGGGGTCATTGGCATTACTGTAAAACAAGTTTGTTAGCGAGAAATTACTAGTTATTTTTATCAAAAACATCAAAGAAATGTCGCCGCTTTACATGATTTAAGTTGCTTTTGGACCTATTAAAGACATATTCCTTGGGTGGGGGTAAATATAAGATGGCAGGAAAAATTTCATAACGATGCAACAGACAGTTTTCAAAATAATTGATCCTGAATGACGGCATTCATTTCTGGACATACTATAGTAATTGTTGCATAATAGAAATAAAAGAGGAATGGTAATACCAAATTATATGGAACTAGACAAGCTGTAGACCCTGAACGATCAGCAAAGCAATGCGCTAATTGTTCGCCTGTCAGAGCTTCCATCCTAGGAGTAATACGATTGTCAATGTTCATCACGCAAAGCCTCTAATTGTAGTAATTGTATCATACTCACCAGTAGAATTATAAGTAGCAGCAATAGTAGTAGTAGTAGTAGTAGTAGTAGTAGTAGCAGCATCAGCAGCAGCAGCAGCAGCAGCAGCAGCAGTAGTAGTAGTAGTAGTAGTAGTAGTAGTAGTAATAGTAGTAATATAGTAGTAGGAGTAGTAGTAGTAGCAGTAGTAGCAGCAGCAGCAGCAGCAGCAGTAGTCGTAGTAGTAGTAGTATTAGTAGTATTAGTAGTAGTAGTAGTAGTAGTATTAATAGTAGTAGTAGTAGTAGTAATAGTAGTAGTAGTATTAGTAGTAGTAGTCGTAGTAGTAGTAGAAGTAGTAGTAGTAGTAGTAGTAGTAGTAGTAGTAGTAGTAGTAGTAGTAGTAGTAGTAGTAGTAGTAGTAGTAGTAGTAATAGTAGTAGTAGTAGAAGTAGTAGTAGTAGTAGTAGTAGTAGTAGTAGTAGTAGTAGTAGTAGTAGTAGTAGTAGTAGTAGTAGTAGAAGCAGTATCAGCAGTAGTAGCAGTAGTAGTGGTAGAAGTAGTAGAATAAGTATTAATAGTATTCTTAGTAATTTTTGTCATGATAGACAATAAAAGCAGCAAAAGAAGAGAAGGATGAAGAAGAAAGAAGAAGAAGAAGAAGAAGAAGAAGAAGAAGAAGAAGAAGAAGAAGAAGAAGAAGAAGAAGAAGAAGAAGAAGAATAGAGAAGAAGAGAAGACGAACTACGAACGAAACGAACGAACGAACGAACGAACGACGAACGAACGAACAAACGAACTGACGAACAACGATCGAAAGAACGAAGACCCGAACGATCGAGCGAATGAATAATAGAAGAACGAGCATTATTTTCAAAGGTTAAGAATTGTGACGAAGGCCTGTACTAACATTTTGCCCATGTACACGCTCTGCTCTCATTCATTATTTTATTCTTACATTAGTTATAAACCTAATCTTAGACACCATATGACACCAAAAACAATATATGCATTATCAAAGCATCGAACACGTGCAATAATTATTCGTTCGTCAGCCTCCTTTAGTGTCTTTTGGGGGATTTTATAGGCAATTTTATGTTTATTAGTTTGCTATTGCTTTCTTAAAGGTCGACGCTCATAGCATTGAGAAAATCAGCGCAAAGCTATAAGCTACTAGACTGTCTGCTTCTGAATTCGAACCGTCATGTATGATATTCTGAAATTACGTTCACGTGCCCATAGGAAACATATATAGAGAATGTAAAATAGATACACACACACACACGCACACAAGCACGCACGCACGCTAGCGTGCGCGTGCACACACACACACACCACACACACACACACACACATATATATCTTATATATAAATTAGGATCTCCGTCTGTCTGTCTGTCTGTATGTATGTATGTATGTATGTCCTTTATGCGCTCGCGAACGGCCCATCCGATTGAGATGAAATTTTCTACACGCCTTCCTTTCATTCCAGCGCTGCCAACTGTCGTATTTTTTTTTCTTCTTCCTCCTCCTCCTCCCATTCCCAAAATACGTACGTAAATATAAGATGGTGATGATGAAAGAATCCCCGAACCAAAACGCTAGGGAAAGGGAAGAAAATGACGTGACTACACAGAATCGTCACACGGCAATCATCATCATCATCAAGTGCCGTGCCGGCTGGCGTAGGCGTTCAACTCTGCTGCTGATATATATGCCTACCATGCCACGGCAATATCAATAACAATTCATCTTTTATGTGTAAGGAAGTTATCTACAGTCGTGTAGAAGGGAAGAACAATCAATGGAAGGACCGAAATCACAGAACCTAGACGAGTATGAATTCGGAATGGCGAACTCCCTCCTCCTCTCTTCTCCTCCTGCCTCTACCTCCTCCCCTCCTCCTCCTCTACCTCCTCCCTCCACCCTCCTCCTCTTCCTCCTGCCCTCTACCTCCTCCCCCTCCTCCCTCTCCCTCCTCCTTCTCCCTCTTCCTTCTCCCTCTTCCTCTCCCCTCCTCCTCCATCCTCCTCCCTCCTACTCCCTCCGCCTCCCCCTCCTCCTCCCTCTACCTCCTCCCTCCCTCGTCCCTCTACCTCCTCCCTCCACCTCCTCCTCTTCCTCCTCCCCCTCCTCCCTCTCCCTCCTCCTTCTCCCCCTCCCTTCTCCCTCCTCCTCCCTCTCCTCCTCCCTTCTCCTCATCCTCCTACTCCCTTACTCCTCCTCCCTCCTCCTCCTCTCTCATCTCCCTCCTCCCTTCCTCCTCTACTCCTCCCTCTCCTCCTCCCTCTACCTTCCTCCTCCTCCTCCTCCTCCTTCCTCCACAGCCCTCTTCCTCCTCCTCCCTCCTCATCATTCCTCCTCCTCCTTCTCCTCCTCCCCCTCCTCACTTCTCCCTCCTCCTTCTACCTCTTCCTCCTCCTCCTTCTCCTCCACCTCCTCCTCCTCCTCCTCTCCTCCTCCTCCTCCCTCCTCCTCCCTCTCCCTCCTCCTCCCCACATGCCTTCTCCTCCTCCTCCTCCTCCTCCTCCCTCCTTCTCCTCCTCCTCCCCCTCCCCTCCTCCCTCCTCCTCCCTCTCCTCCTCCTCCTCCTTCACCCTCCTCCCTCCTCCTCCTCCTTCACCCTCCTCCCTCCTCCTCCTTCCTCCTCCTCCTCCTCCTCCTCCTCCTCCTCCTCCCTCCTCCTCCTCCTTGCCTCCTCCTTCCTCCTCCCTCCTCCTCCCTCCTCATCCCTCTTCCTCCTCCTTATCCCTCCTCCTCCCTCTTCCTTCTCCCCTTTCCCCCTCCTTCTCTTAATCCTCCTCCTCCCTCCTCCTCCCTCCTATTCCTCCCTACTCCTCCTCCTCCTCCTCCTCCTCCTCTCTCCGCCTATCTCTTCCTCCCTCCTCCTCCATCCTCCACTCTCTTCCTCCTCCGTCCTCCTCCATCTTCCTCCTCCTCCCTCCTCCTACCTCCTCGCCTCCTCTTCCTTCCTCCTTCGCCCTCCTCCTCCCGTCTCCTCCCTTCTCCTCCTCCCCCTCCTACCCTCCCTCCTCCGCCTCATCCCTCCTCCTCCCTCCTCCTTCTTCCTCCCTCCTCCTCCCCCTCCTCCCCCTCCTCCTTCCTCCTCCTCCCTCTCCTCCTCATCCCTCCTCCTCCATTCTCCTTCTCCTCCCTCCTCCTCCTCCCTCTACCTCCTCCCTCCTCCTCCCTTCACATTCCTCCTCCTCCTCTTCCTCCCTCCTCCCTCCTCCTCCTCTCTCCTCCTCCTCCCTCCTCCTACTCCTCCTCCCTCTACCTCCTCCCTCCTCCTCCCTTCACATTCCTCTCCTCCCTCTTCCTCCTCCTCCCCCTCATCCTTTTCCCTCCTTCTCCTCCCTCCTCCTTCTCCCTCTTCCTCCTCCCTCTTCCTCCCTCTTCCTTCTCCCTCCGCCTCCTCCCCTCCCCACTCTCCTCCTCCTCCTCCCTCTCCTCCTCCTCCTCCCTCCTCCTCCTGCGTTCTCCTCCTCCCTCCTTCTCCCTCCTCCTTCCTTTTCCTCCTCCTCCTCCTTCTCCTCCCTCCTCCTTCTCCCTCTTCCTCCTCCCTCTTCCTCCCTCTTCCTGCTCCCTCCGCCTCCTCTCTCCTCCTACTCTCTCCTCCTCCTCCTCCCTCTCCCTCCTCCTCCTCTCCTCCTCCTTCCTCCTCCTCCTGCGTTCTCCTCCTCCCTCCTTCTCCCTCTTCCTCCTCCCTCCTCCTCCCCCTCCTCCTCCACCCTACTCCTCCCTCCTCTTCCTAATCCTCCTCCTCCCTCCTATTCCTCCCTATTCCTCCTGTCTCCTGTCTCCTCCTCCCTCCTCCTCCCTCCTCTTCCCTCCTCCACCTCCCTCTTCCTCTTCCCTCCTCCATTTACCCAAGACAGACAGATAGTCGGGAACGGGATCTTATATGACTACTTATATGATTTAAATGAGATGCTCACCACCATGGGCTGGGCCGGGTCAGACAGACAGATAGATAGACAGACAGACAGACAGACAGACAGACAGACAGACAGACAGACAGACAGTCGGGAACGGGAACTTATATGACTACTTATATGAATTAAATGAGATGCTCCCCACCAGGGTCTGGGCGAAGCCGGGCCGGGTCAGCTAGTGTATATATATATCTATATATATATATATATATATATATATATATATATATATATAGTATATATAATATAGTATATATATATATATATATATTATATGTATATATATATATATATATATAGATATATATATATATATATATATATCTATATATATATATATATAGATATCCTCCATCGCTCCTCCCTCCTACTCCCTCCACCTCACGAAGATCCTCCTCGCTCTAACTCCTCCCTCCTCGTCCCTCTACCGTCCTCCCTCCTCGTCCCTCTACCTCCTCCTCCACCCTCCTCCTCTTCCTCCTCCCCCTCCTCCTTCTCCCCCTCCCTTCTCACCTCCTCCTCCCTCTCCTCCTCCCTTCTCCTCATCCCTCCTACTCCCTTCTCCTCCTCCCTCCTCCTCCTCTCTCCTCCTCCTCCTCCCTTTTCCTCCCTCTACCTCCTCCCTCTACCTCCTCCTCCTCCCTCCTCCTCCTTCCTCCACATCCCTCTTCCTCCTCCTCACTCCTCATCATTCCTCCTCCTCCTTCTCCTCCTCCCCCTCCTCCTTCTCCTCCTCCTTCTACCTCTTCCTCCCTCCTCCTTCTCCCTCCACCTCCTCCCTCCTCCTCTCATCCTCCTCCTCCCTCCTCCTCCCTCTCCTTCCTCCCTCCTCCCCCACCTGCGTTCTCCTCCTCTCTCCTCCCTCCTCCTCCTTCTCCCTCCTCCTCCCCCTCCCTCCTCCCCTCCTCCCTCTTCCTCCTCCTCCTCCTCCTTCACCCTCCTCCCTCCTCCTCCTCTTCACCCTCCTCCCTCCTCCTCCCTCCTCCTCCTCCTTCCTCCTCCTTCCTCCTCCCTCCTCCTCCCTCCTCATCCCTCTTCCTCCTCCTCCTCCCTCCTCCTCCCTCCTCCTTCTCCCCTTTCCCCCTCCTTCTCTTAATCCCTCCTCCTCCCTCCTCCTCCCTCCTATTCCTCCCTACTCCTCCTCCTCCCTCCTCCTCCTCTCTCCGCCTATCTCTTCCTCCCTCCTCCTCCCCTCCTCCACTCTCTTCCTCCTCCCTCCTCCTCCATCTTCTCCTCCTCCTCCCTCCTCCTACCTCCTCGCCCTCCTCTTCCTTCCTCCTTCGCCCTCCTCCTCCTTCTCCTCCTCCCCCTCCTAACCCCTCCCTCCTCCCCCTCATCCCTCCCTCCTCCTCCTCCTTCTTCCTCCCTCCTCCTCCTCCCTCCTCTCCTCTCTCCTCCTCCTCCTCCCTCCTACTCCTCCTCCCTCTACCTCCTCCCTCCTCCTCCCTTCACATTCCTCCTCCTCCCCTCTTCCTCCTCCTCCCCCTCATCCTCTTCCCTCCTTCTCCTCCCTCCTCCTTCTCCCTCTTCCTCCTCCCTCTTCCTCCCTCTTCCTTCTCCCTCCGCCTCCTCCCTCCTCCTCCACCCTCTCCTCCTCCTCCTCCCTCCTCCTCCTGCGTTCTCCTCCTCCCTCCTTCTCCCTCCTCCTTCCTCTTCCTCCTCCCTCCTCCTTCTCCTCCCTCCTCCTTCTCCCTCTTCCTCCCCCCTCTTCCTCCCTCTTCCTGCTCCCTCTGCCTCCTCTCTCTCCCTACTCTCTCCTCCTCCTCCTCCCTCTCCCTTCCTCCTCCCTCTCCTCCTCCTCCTCCCTCCTCCTCCTGCGTTCTCCTCCTCCCTCCTTCTCCCTCTTCCTCCTCCCTCCTCCTCCCCCTCCTCCTCCACCCTACTCCTCCCTCCTCTTCCTAATCCCTCCTCCTCCCTCCTATTCCTCCCTATTCCTCCTGTCTCCTGTCTCCTCCTCCCTCCTCCTCCCTCCTCTTCCCTCCTCCACCTCCCTCTTCCTCCTCCCTCCTCCATTTACCCAAGACAGACAGACAGACAGATAGTCGGGAACGGGATCTTATATGACTACTTATATGATTTAAATGAGATGCTCTCCACCATGGGCTGGGCCGGGTCAGACAGACAGATAGATAGACAGACAGACAGACAGACAGACAGTCGGGAACGGGAACTTATATGACTACTTATATGAATTAAATGAGATGCTCCCCACCAGGAGTTGGGCGATGCCGGGCCGGGTCAGACAGACAGACAGATAGATAGTCGGGAACGGGAACTTATATGACTACTTATATGAATTAAATGAGATGCTCCCCACCAGGGTCTGGGCGAAGCCGGGCCGGGTCAGCTAGTGTATATATATATATATATCCGTGTGTCCGTTCTTTATGCGTTCGCGAACGGTCCATCCGATTGAGATGAAATTTTCTACATGTTGTCTTTTCATTCCCGTGCAACCAACTGTCATAGTTTTTTGGTTTGTTTCAGCTAGTTACTTACTAAAATGTAATATTTAAATTTACATTATCATTTCTATATAGCAAGGGGACTTAGCATAAGAACAGTTATTTCAAGGGGCACAACTTTTAATAAAATTGCTATTATTTTATATATATAGATTGTTGCATTTTCAAAGATTTATAAACTCTTTTTCTACAGTTATGTACAGGCATATGAGTTATAATAAATAATGATATAATCTTTAAGGCATTTTCATAATTTTCATAAAAATAATGCATCTATTTAAATAGTGAAGATTTTCTAACTCATCTTTTTATTTTTCTTCAACAGCACATATTTTTTTTTTTTTTTAAACATTGGGTATTTATGATGCCCATGTTAACAGTTACTTTTCATGCATTTTAATGCTTATTGTTCTTTTGTTGTACAAAGAATTGCTTCATAAGAGATGTTGAAGAAAGAATGTATGAGAGGAAATAGAGAAGAAGGGCAGAATGTAGGACGGGCCTGCGAAAGATTTTCGTTCGTTAAAAAAAAAAGTAATGTTTTGTGAGAGAAAGTTAGTTGCATATCGTTTGCAGTACTCTTCAGTCAACCCACCGCCACACCATTTATTGGCTGTTCGTGATATCTTGGTAAGTTTACTTTAGATAGATCTCTTCCAATCATATTTTCTACTATCAATCTATCTATTCTTCTATACTATCTATATTTTAACGGGAACGGGCCGAACATAGATAGATAGATAGATAGATAGATAGATAGATAGATAAATAGATAGATAGATAGATAGATAGATAGATAGATAGATAGATAGATAGATAGATAGATAGATAGATAGATAGATAGATAGATAGATAGATAGATAGATAGATAGATAGATAGATAGATAGATAGATAGATAGATAGATAGATCGGGAATGGGAGCTTATATGACTACTTATATGAATTAAATGAGATGCTCCCCACCAGGGCCTGGGCGAAGTCGGGCCAGGTCGGACAGACAGATAGACAACAGACAGACAGATAGTCGGGAACGGGAGCTTATATGACTACTTATATGGATTAAATAAATGAGATGCTCCCCACCAGGGACTGGGCGAAGCCGGGCCGGGTCAGACAGACAGACAGAATTGACAGACAGACAGACAGACAGACAGACAAGCAGACAGACAAGCAGACAGATAGATAGACAGATACCCGCCAGGGACTGGGCGAAGCCGGGCCGGGTCAGCTAGTATGTATATATATATATATATATATATATATATATATATAT
Source organism: Cepaea nemoralis (assembly GCA_014155875.1). NCBI lineage: Eukaryota > Metazoa > Mollusca > Gastropoda > Stylommatophora > Helicidae > Cepaea > Cepaea nemoralis. Next base: position 194,521 of record JACEFZ010004038.1, on the reverse strand, counting down.
ATATATATATTATATATATATATATATATATATATATATATATATATATATCATCATCATCAAGTGCCGTGCCGGCTGGCGTAGGCGTTCATGGCTCTCCATAGATCTCGGTCTTTGGTTTTCTGGATCAACTCTGGTGCTGATATTCCTCCATGCCACCGTCTCAATCCATCCAGCATCACTTCTCTTGGTCTACCTCTGCCTCTCTTCCCCTCGATCTTTCCAGTTGTTACGATGTTCTCCAATGCCTCTCTTCTCATCACGTGACCGAAGAAAGATGTTTGTCTCTGTCTTATTGTTGTATATAATGTTCTAGTTTCATTAGCCTATTTCAGGCAGTCGTCGTTAGTTACTCTGGCAGTCCAAGGAATTCGCAACATTCGTCTCAGGAACCACATCTCTGTTGCTTCTAATTTCTTCTTAATTTGTTCATTTACTTTCGCAAGATTCACTGCATATATATATATATATATAATATATATATATATATATATATATTAACAACGCATGTATATGAGGCCTTAAAGAGATTAGAACAAGATTCGCCATGGCGAAGGTAGCCTTTTGCATACTGACCAATAAACAGATGTCATTTGCAACGATAAAAGAGGTGTTGAGTGCTACAAAAAAAACTGTAATATGTACGAGATATATAAAATAGTAAAAGACACGTGTACACGTTTCTTGGCGTGTTGTACACATGGTGTACAGGTTGTATCGACCATCGGCATTCTGTCAGTGATATTGTCAGAATCACGCCGCCAGCTTGTACTTTACAATGAATCTTTGTGTATTCATTTTAAACAGTTTTTCCTGGGGCACCCAATCAATTTCACAATTCATCCCCAATCAGTCAGCTAGTAAAATTCTATTAAAAATCATAATGGAAACTTGTAAAAAATGAAGACGAATTACGTGGTTCAAGCTGATTTCTGTATAGTACGAGCTACACACTAAGTAACGTAAAAGACACGTGTCCATCGTTCTTGGCGTCGTGTTGTACACATGGTGTAACGGGTCTGTATCGACATCGGCATTCTGTCCGTGATATTGTCAGCACTCACGCCGCCAGCTTGTACTTTACAATGAATCTTTGTGTATTCATTTTAAACAGTTTGCCTGGAGCACCCAGATCAATTTCACAATCCATCCCCGATCAGTCATGCTAGTAAAATTCTACTAAAAATCATAATGGGAAGACTTTGTAAGAAAATGGAAGACGAAATTAACGTGGTTCAAGCTGGATTTAGACAAGGAAGAGGAACAAGAGATCACATTCTCAACATGCGATTAATAATAGAGAAGTGCAGAGAATTTAATGTAAACCTATTCTCCTGTTTTGCGGATTATTTAGAGGCATTTGACTGTGTACAACATCAGAAGCTTTGGGAAATCATGAGGAATATGGCTTTTCATCACATGTAATACAACTCATAAGAATGCTCTATCTAGACCAGTGGTTCCCTAGCTTTTTAAGCAGAGGGCCATATCTACTATTTTCGGTAGTTAAGCGGGCCACAACATTATAAAATTATAAAAGTCGTGCAATATCATTCTTACCTTTCATAACTTTTGTCAACAACATTCTAAATCTTTAAAGGCAGTCAGTGTCAGTACTACACTGCAATCATTTTTTTCGGTTTAAAATCAAAAGTTCATTTAGCAATAAATTTTAAATCAGTTTCGAAAATCGCTATTAATGTAATTAATTTACAATTGTAACTGTTCTTCAGAATCAGTTACTTAAGTTAAGATGCCAGTTTATCAATGTCTGGGCACAAATCTGTCGTGCCCAAGTCATAAGCGTAGCTAGGTTACTGTCGGTGAGTCTGAATCTTGTTTTTTTATAACAGCCATTGCGAAAAAATGACTGCTCGCATCTGCAAGTCGAACCAAAACGACAAATGTATCTCTGGGAGAATGAACGCAAGTGTTCAAATTGTTCGGCAGACAATAGTCGCCAGAATAAAATCGTATGATCAGCTGAAGGTTGCGAACTGAACAGGCGCATTCGATAATATCTTAACATAACAACCACGAGCAGAGTTAATTATCGCACGCTGAAGGGGCGCTCGGAGTGAATTTGTTGAAATTATTAAAATATATTATTTTAAATAACGAGGCCTCGCGTGCCACTTACTAACAGCTGGCGGGCCACAAGTGGCCCGCGGGCCGTGGTTTGGGAACCTCTGATCTAGACCAACAAGCAGCGGTTAGAAATAAATGGCAAGACATAAAATGGTATGACATCAAGTAAGGAGTTCGTCAGAGGATGTACGCTGTCCCCCTATTTATTTAACCTGTACGCCGAAAATATAATGAGAAATATAAGAGATGATATAAACAGGGAGAGCTATATGATCCATAAATATCGGTGGTCATGACATACCAGAGATTCGGTATGCTGATGATACAGTATTGCTATCCACAACACAGAATGGTATAGAAAACCTAATAGCCTTAACCCAAGTTGAATAGTGAAAATCACAACTTATATCTTAACATAGCAAAAACTAAAGATAATGCATACCGATAAAACTAACATGGAGAAAGAAATATTATAAATGGAGGTGGTGGACAATGTTGATTACCTTGCGTCATTCATTACCAACAACGGTGACACAATGAAAGAAATAAACTACGTCTATCAAATGCTCTTCAGAGACTAAATCAACTGAATCAATTATGGAGTGGGACAGAAAGATCTACAAAAATTAGATTTTTAAGAGCATGCATTTTTCCCATTGCAACATACGCCTGTGAGACCTGGACACTTACTAAACAAGCTGAACAGCGCATAAATGCCTTTGAATATAAATGTTATAGACGACTTCTAAGATTATCTTGGGTAAAGAAAAGAACAAATGCATCCATACTTCAAGACCTAAGTGTTGAAGAAGGCTGGCTATTAAAGACGATAAAACAAAGAAAATTGAAATATTTTGGTCACTTGAAACGTCACGAAAGTTTGGAGAGAACTATAATGGAGGGGCATATGCCTGGGAAGACATGAAGAGTAAGGCCAAAGAGAAGATGGGTGCAGGATGTGGTGAATGATCTCCAGATGCATGTATCGGACGCGGGACATCTTGCTTATGATCGAAAGGTTTTCCGGAAGGTTGTTATGGGAGCGAGGTTCTGCAAAGGACATGCAAAGGAATGAAAGAATCCCCTATGCAGAATCGAACATATGTCCAACTGAAAGGAAGGCGAGGGTCTTGCCACTACACTGCCGCGGCTCCCCACGGTAAGTAGTGAGGTAATGTATTGCGAGCACAATACGATTCCGAAATTTTGTTTACAATAATACTCGTATAATGCCGTTAAATTGTAATTGCAATATAAGTAGCTGATTTTGCGTGGAAACAATACATGTTAATATGCGTGAATGGATGTGCTTCCACAATCGCAATTATTACAGCAAAACACATAAATTATAACTAAATAACTCACTGTCAGAGAGTTATCACAGGCAAGTAGGTCAAGAAAGCTCGTTCTTTCTGTAGTCCACTGGGACAAATACACAATCAGTAAGCGGTAGTGCAGCCGTAAAGACAAGTCTAAGGAACTCACACGAAACAGCGGACGATGCTTACGCGTGATTAAATCCCATGATTAACGCGCCGGACCGCGGAGCCGGCAAAGTTCTGCTGTTTGTGATTCTCAAGTCTTTCGCTTGCCTGCTGCTTGATATTCCACCCTCCTCATCCGTAGCGGATAATTTCCCTTCTTCGTCTCTTGTTTACTTTCAATGTAGGTTCCCTGTACTCTCTCAAATGTTGGGTTTTAATACGAAACAGATGCCTTAATAATTAGCTGTTGTAATTATCTCAGCTTGTTTATGTTGTCAAATCAGTCTATGTGACGCTTGGTAAGCCGCGGTGGAGCAGTGGCCTGCATGTTTACCTATTCAAATTCTTCTCGAGGTTGGGATTTAAACAGACATTGACCTGGGCTTCGAGGTTGACGTAGACAAAATGAGTACCAGGTCATATTCGGAGAAGTAAAGGTGATTGTCGTAACATTGCCTACATTACCCCTTGTGTACCTATTGGTGTGAACTAGTATAGTTCTAGCACCATTTACCAAAGACAGCTCATGACGTGGAAAAGAGCACTTTAATTTACTTTTGCTTGCAGCCCAATGTGCCTTATGGCGTAAAAATGGGTTATTTACCTTTCCTATTTAACTTTTCGTCTCAGTGGCGAAGACGTTACGGACGTATTTCGCAATCTCGCATAACCTAGTTCGAAACGCAGTTGTGTTGGCGGTGGAGCGGCTGGCCGAGTGGCTAAAATGTCGGCCGGATTCTCCTTCTGGAGACCCTGGTTCGAATCATCGATAAGGTGTGAAGTTTTGTTTGTTTTTTTCCTTTTCTTTTCTTCTGTCGGGGTAAAAAGGAACCTGCACAGTTCGCGACGATGGCACTAGCCAAGCGGTCTTAATTCCTCAGGTTCAAGACCCCCCCCCCCCTTTTTTCCCCCCTGCCATACACCGGAATGTACTATATTGGCAGTAAATGATAGTTTTGTATGGGTGCCGGTCGTTCGGAAATCAATGGCAAACTATTGAATGTAAACTTGCTCAGGATCACGAACAGCAAACAACTTCTGGGGTTTTCTGCTACGTCTTGTAAAGGACATGCAACTAACTTTAACTAAACTCTTACTTCAAGTTGCCTCTTCCTAAGCTCAATATCGGATTCAATGGTGGGCAATTATTGATCATAGTATTTGACAACCCATTGCTTCATCATCATCATGTGCCATGCCGATAAGCGTGTGCGATCATGCTTCGCCATCTCACACGATCATCAAAGTCGTGGATCATTCTGTGTTCTTGTCTCGACGTGGCCACGTGGCCAAGATATGCAGATATTTACTTCACTTCCTTCCTCTTGTTATTTTTTCCACAATCATGCCAGTTGTCAGCAAGTTCTCTAGTTTATTTCCTCTCACAATGTGCCCGAATATCTTAGAATGTCTGCTACAAATTTTTCAAATCGGTCTACGGTTTTCATTTGCTTTTTGTAGGACTTGCTCATTGTGTTTATCGTCTTTTCATTGTATTTTTTGCATTTTCCTCAGAAACCACATTATAATGTAATTGTATGTTGTTTTATTTTCAGCTTGTCCACTCATTGTCCACGTTTCACATCCATAGAAAAGTACGTTGTTTCTAATCGACATATAACTAAACACTCTACAAATTTTCAACACAGATTAACAGAAGTGACTTGGCGATAGATCAACATGGAATCTGAGTCATATCAGTTAATCTGATCCTCCTGCTTTTTCGTACACCTTTCCTACGTCAGTATGATTGAATTCATAAAAATCATCCGTCGATCTGAGTTAGATGGAATTTTCGTAGACAGTTATTTAGTTAGCTTGTTAGTCGCGGTTCCAACTTCCCGGCAACGGGTCGTCCCTATTTTTTATCGTTCCTGTGCCAGTGAATAATCCCTCACAATGCTCCTCACAAAATGCTCCTCACTGCCTAATGTGAAAAGTGGAACAGGCAGGAGTCTCGGCAAGCCAACAGCCTGCATTTGTACACTGTGCATAATGCCGCCGCCAGAATGCTATCACAAATGTCCTCCATAAAAAATACAGTTCATCGTCGATGGAATCGGCAGTCACCAGAAAGACTTCATTGACCCGGGTTTTATCCCACATGGCTCGGTCTCTTTCCGCAGGGCGACCCGACGAAAGTGCCGCACAAAGCACGAACTAATTAGCTCCAGCGACCACTCATAGGAGTCTCCTGAAAATATGCACTCGTGAACCGACAAGGCAAACCAGTCAATTCAGCGACAGCCGGCCATTGTTCCGAACATGTAGTTCACTGTGCAAACAACAGCGGACAGATGTAAAAGCATTCCACACGAATCTCACTGCTCACAGTGTCGAGCCACGCACTCACTCAGTAGCAGGGCGACGGAACCATGTATTACCAGTCCAACATGAGGAAAATGCGAATGCAAACCATAGCCACAAGCATAAACAAGCGAGAGGACATAACGGTTCAATGCCTAACCGCCATGTTGGAGACCGGACGTCTATATTCGGAATTTGTTTTCAAATGGAATGGGTGTAATTCACAATAATCGTAGTTTTCTCTGTTTTGCATATGTTGGACGCTCTTGCAACCAATGTTTAGCTGTCATTTTACCTGCCGAAGAGTTACATATATCATCATCTCCTATCTTTAAGTTATTGCACATGCCGTATGTCAGCCTGTTGTGTCCTGTGCAGTCTGAAGATCGTTAATTGTTTCCTTCGGTGAATTTACTAATATTCTTCATCTTTCTGGTATCCTAGATGCTCTAATTACTACTTAGTTATGTCATTGCTTCTTACAAATCTCTTTCCCCCATTGCTGTTTCGGCAATCAAATCAACTTGATTTTGTGTATTTTGATGGAGATGTTTGTGCTTCTTAAAGTGGCGCTAACTAAACTAAAAGTTAATCAATTGGCATGACGGGGATATTAATTGCATAATTAACGATACGGGGCAGTGGACTGGATAAACTCGGTGTGTTCATGACACCCCGTTTGTTCATGTTCATATTATTGACCACGCTATTTTCAGAGCTATGTTTACTGCTTAAGAATAAAATGGATTGCGTGCACAAAACAATTGGTGAAATTGACCAGAAACAATCATCATTGATCGGATTTAACTTCGCAATGTTAGGAAATCCCAATCAATCTGATGGAATGGTGTGAAACAACACACAGCCGAGCGTTAGCTAATTAAAGTAAAGCGCCCTTTTAAACACTTTGAGGTGTATTTGGCATAGGGTAGTGAATGGCACCTTGCCGTCTTGGCAGACGAAAGTAAGTGGAATGGAATTAGGCCAGAATTCCATCGCTCAATGCCTGGGCGTGGGTTCAGAGACCATGTGTTGCCCATGCATCATGTTCCATCTCTCGGCCTTGCCTTGTTTGCTCTAGAGGAAAGGATAACAATTTCGTCTGGAACAAGGTAGGCTGCAGATGCTCAGCATCAAACGTCCAAGAGCAGGAGGTGAGTGGCGGCCAGGCACTCACATCCGAGGGATTTGGCTTAGAGACGTTCAGCCATTTCCCTCAGCTGGCATAGTGTAGTAAGAAAGTAAATAAAGGTCACTTTCACAACTCTTAAAGCGCATTGGGCCGGTCTCCGTGACGTAGAGTTTTACAGACGCGGTTCGTAATCCAGTATACCCACGTTCGAAACACATCTGCGCGCGATTTGGCAGCAATTCACATTGCGCTGGTGGTTTTCCACGACATGGTTTGGGTGCCGGCCGTTCATAAAGCAACAGCAAACTATTGAACATAAACTTGTCAAGACATCAACAACAGCAAACATTGCTTGTAAACGTCTTGTAAAGGATATTCAACTAACTAAAGCGCATTGGTCATTTGTTGCTAGACACATATTATTACAGACCTATCGCAATCATGAATGATGTGATCAGTAGCGTGATTGTGGCCTTTACTTCCCAAGACATGTCATGGTACCCATGTTAGATTGGGTATATGGTGCTACTCTAGCCCCATATTTTATTCACTAACAGACACTTGAAGAATGGTGTGGTCAACATAACCATTGTGGGCTTTATTTTCCAGGACACTTCCTAGCACCCATTAGACCGGTGAGCCAAGATCAAGTTTTACCTCATATATTTTTACGGCTCCGTATAAACCGCTTAACTGATTCACTGCCAAACAAAAACGTGGGTTTGGACCAAACAAAAATGCATGGCAGAAAATGGAAAGTAGGATGTCTCACAATAATGATGTACAAATAGTTGAAATTTTACCAGATATATTGTATTCTATATCAAATTAAAGAAAATTGCACAAGGAACATGACAGTGGTAATAATTATGTGAGATATTTGAAAAATTATAACAATATTGATATGTTTTGTAACAACAATTTTAAAAAAAGGTGAAAATTATTAAAAATTGCCATTGACCAAGGCGTTATTTCTTAGCCTTTGAAAATAACCCTGGTAGATTTACTGAATAATGATAAACGCACCACTTTTCTTCACCAATATCACAAGAACTGCTCTATAACACCAATAAAACACAATTAAAACATCATATTTGATGTTGGTATCAACAGCACCAAAGAAGATTTTGTCATGGAGGAGTCCTGATCATAAGATCAGAAATCAGATTGATTGCATTCTCATCAACAGAAGATTGTGTAATGCCTTAAAAGTCGTAAAAACTATACCAAGCGCAGGACTGCTACAGCGACCATAGTTAATCTTAAGTAATTTACATATAAAATTAAAGAAAGACGAATATACACCCAGAAACGCAAAATTTGATCTACAGGCACTGATGAGTGAGGAGATAAAAGATAAATTCAACGTAGAGGTAAAGAACAGATTCGATGCATTGCCGGATATGGAAATATTATTTTTGCAAAGAGTTAGGAATAAAATACAACCCGAAATAGGAGAAGAACAATGGAGGTTTGTAGAAGGCAAGGGCACAGTATATTTGTGCTTTATTGACTACACAAAGGCTTTCGATAAAGTGAGACATGTCGACGTGATAAAGATGCTAGAAGATCTACAAATTGATGGAAAAGACCTTATACTTGTAAAACACATATATTGGAAACACCAAGCTGCCATCAGAATTGATAATGATTTAGGTCAATATCAGCCTATTAAAAGAGGTGTGAGACAGTGTGACATTACAGAATTCATCATGTTACAGTGCGTCAACTAATGCACACCAACCAGAGAAAATATTGCACTTGAACGCACATGCCACATGGCATGGACGAGACAGGAACACTGAGCTGATCCACGACTCTGGTGATCGAGGGAAATGGCGAATCATGACCGCCCACGCTTTCCGGCATGGCACATGATTGACCACACGCCACACTTGACACTCGAGATGGACACTTGTCAGCTTATATTTAGACTTAATAGCGTCCTCACTACATATAACTATCAGAGGAGGTCAGTCATGTGACGTTTAATTCGGCCCGTCGCTAGCGTCCAACTTTTGAATTGCGCATTCTTCCATAGAAGAATCAGGCGGACCGTCCAGTCGCAGACGGTGGCCAAATATTCCTAACATCAATGCTCATGAAAAATGACACACAACATGCATAACCAAAATGAGTAGATGAAGATGTAGTATTTGTATGTCATTTATTAATGCCATCATACCATCATCATTGTCTTGTCCAATCAACTTGACTTGATTTGCTCATGGGACAACATATCATCAGTCTTGTCAATGCTTGTTTGTAAACATCTCGATGAAACCTCAGGTACACTGAGAACACATACATACAGCAGGGCCAGATAATAGCAACATGCATACAGTTTGATAACCTTTGACATTCCTAGTTAATACAACACCAGCTAAGAGAGGGATATAGTTCTTACTCTCAGGCTGTTAGATGTCTTCCTTCCTTATCATCCTCCCTGTACTATCCTTATTCATTCTTAACTATCTCTACACAACAATGAGTTGGTTGGAATGTAAATACATATGATTATCTAAACTACAATGGTGCAGCTGGTGGAAGTGTAGAAGAGAAGATGCAACCAAACTTGTGAGAGATCAAGACGACTCCGGCATCTACCAGAGTAAGAGCAGCCTTCAGCTTGACCTAACTGGCAGGTAATGAAGTGGATCCACCCACACATGGACCCAGGCTACAGCTCAGTCTTGTTGCTCCAAGGTGACATGTTCTACTGACACATATACATCCACTCAGGCCATCCAAACTCTTGTTTTCAGGAAGATCAACTGATCCATTGTAACACGGACAATTTTCTCTACACAGCAAACAAATAGTAGATAATGCAAACATACTTAGATTAGTTGGGAACTTGGAAAGGGGAGGACATATTATGCATGCATTCTCTGTATAATGATTTTGTAATAATCCAATATACATGTGAACATGACTTGAAATGTGTTTCTTGGATCCAATCCAGGTTTAACAATTAATAAACCCATTAACACTAGATTCTTCTCTATTTTATTTACATTTCACCTGTTTGTATAAATTGTTCGTGAACAAGTTGTTGTTTTGTGTATAATTAAATATATCATTATCACAATACTATAATGGGAAATTACGTGAGGAGGAGGTGAAATCTGCTGAGAAATAGGTGAACTTTTCTCCAGAAACTACCTATAGTCCATATTGTTTTTTCACTGAATCCTCTATCATTCTGAGGCAATCATTCCAGACTGATTAGAATTTACAAACTTTAGGGGTCTTGAGAGCTATTAGGATTCATTTGTGAGAAGAATAAATTCATAATGTGCTTCTATCTTCCACGGGACTACCCTAGACAAACCCAAGTCTTAATGGTCAATATTCTTATCTTGACTATTACACATTTGAGAGGCATTGGGCCCATCTTTCTATAACTACTAGAATACGGGTAATGCACAACGAAATCCTAATTTCAATCACAACTTCATATCAACAAATGACAGACAGGGATGTGTAATGTCTCCAGGTCTTTTCTCCCTGTACAGTGAAAATATTTTCAGTAATATAGAAGATATTGAAGGAATCAACATTTGGGGACGATACATCAATAATATTAGATATGCAGATGATACAGTCTTGATTGCAGACAATAAACAGGACCTGAAACATTTAGTAGATGTGGTTGTTGTACACAGTGAACTGTTGGGGTTAGAATTGAATTGTAAGAAGACATAGATTATGGTGGTCTCTGGGAAGAAGGAAATACCACAATGTGATATACGAGTAAATGGGCATATTCTTCAGCAAGTGAATCAGTACAGTTATCTCGGAACAGTCATAACATCTGATTGGAGATGCCTTGAAGAGATTAGAACAAGACTAGCTGAATAGCCATTTGGAAGGTAGCCTTTTGCAAGATGAAAAACATACTTACCAATAAACAGATATCAATTGGAACGAGAAAAATAGTGTTGGAGTGTTACATAGAACCTGTACTTTTAAGTGGCTGTGAAGCGTGGACACTGAGCAGTCAAACTGAAAAAAAAATATCTGATGGCTGTGGAAATGTGGTCTCTGAGGAAAATACAAAGAATACCATGGGCAGACAGAAAATCCAATGAACAAGTCCTTGAAGAAACAAATGAAGATCGTAAACTGATTAGTGACATTAGACGTTGACAGTCAACATTTTTTGGGCATGTTATGAGAAGAAATGACTTGAATAACTTGGTGACAACTGGCAAGATTGAAGGGAATAGACCAAGGTTTGGCCATGTAGCATAGTCGAGACAGGAACACGGAGCTGATCCACGACTCTGGAGATCGAGTGAGATAACAAAACATGACTGTCCACGCTAATCTGCATGGCACATGATGGATGGATGGATTTTGAAGCACACAATTTTCACATAAAATGGAAAATGGAAAAGAATATATTAGGGCTAGCGAGCAGATTAGTAATTGGCTAAAAATGTGCAGACACAATCGTTATTGACCGGATTTGCTTCATAAATTGGAGAAATCTAATCCATTCGATTGGAATGTAATAAACCAATACGTCGTAGTACAAGTGTAAGTTAATAAGTAAGTCACAAATGGCTGTTAAAAAATAATTTAATATAATAACAACTTGAAACAAGTTTATTAGTAGTTATACACATTTATTGGTTCTCATTTGGCGGAGCCACCGGCAATTGACCTTGACCACGGCTGATTTGCACTCCTCCTCGGTCATGTAGTTGGGTGGGGTAAGGGGTGATATCTAGGTCATATCTAAGGGCGATAATTCTAAGATTTTATGTTTCTAAGGGCAGATAACTATTGAGTGGGTGTATAAAATTTTAATTAATTATTAAAAAATAAAATAAAATAAATAAAAATAAATAACGACGGGGTGCGGGTGGTGGCGAGGGGGTGGGCGCGTGGGGTGAGGCTAGGCGGTTCGGGTTTAAACACTATCATCACAGGGTTACAAATGAAAACCTTAAAATGTAAAGATGGCCGGTATTATCGGTCGTAGTGGATATGGTTTAGTGAAATTTATTGTTAAGGGGTGGGTAGCGGTTATTAGTGATCCATATGGGGTCGTAGTGGTTTAAACATTATCATCATACGGTTACAAATGAAAACCTTAAAATTTAAAGTTGGCCAGTATTATCGGTTGCTGTGGGTATGGTTTACTGAAACTCGGTGATAAGGAGTGGATACCAGTTATTAGTGATCTGTAGATGGATGTAATGTCCTATACACTAGTATCATACGGTTACAAATGAAAACCCTTAAAACGTAAAGATGGCCGGTAATATTGGTTGCTGTGGGTATGGCTTGGTGTCATTCGTTGATAAATGGTGGGTAGACGTTATTAGTGCTCTTTAGAGGGTCGTAGTAGTATATACAGTATTATCAAAAGGGTTACAAATAAAAATCTTAAAAAGTAAAGATGGTCGGTATTATTGGTTGTAGTGGGTACGACATAGTGGTATCCGTTGTCAGGGGGTGGATAGTGGTTATTAGTGATATGTAGAGGGTTGAGTGGTATATACACTATTAGCATACGGGTACAAATGAAAACCTTTAAAAAGTACATATAACCTGTATTGTTGGTTGTAGTGGGTATGACTTAGTGAAATTAGATGTTAAAAGGTGGGTGAGTGGTTGAGTAGCTAGATAAGTGCTCGAACACTAACATCATACGATTTCAGATTGGTAAATGAAAACCTCAAAGCTCTCTCTCTCTCTCTCTCTCTCTCTCTCTCTCTCTCTCTCTCTCTCTCTCTCTCTCTCTCTCTCTCTTTCTCCCCTTGTGTCTATACGGGTCTTTGTTTCGTTCCTCAGAAACCCATTTCCAAGACCAATATATGTTCTCAAACTTGTCTGATCAGAGCCACACTTCACAGCCAGACAAAACTACAGCTTCTATGTATCACTTCAACATTCAAATAAGATAATATGTTAACCAAATTGGAAAAATATTGAACAAGTAACGAAATATATCATTCAAACTTATTAAAAGTAGGAAGCTTTGTTAATTAAATGTGAAAAAATATCACCCAAAGAGAGAAATATCTCGTCCAAACTTATAAAAAGTAGGACAATTGTCGGACACATGGGAAAAAGTTAGACCAAATACAGAAATATCTCACCCAAACATATGAAATGTAGGAAACTTTGATAGCCAAAGGGGGGAAACCAACGTCAAGTAGGAAAATGTGTTATCCAAATGTGAAAAACGTCAGCCAAATACAGAAATATCACGTCCACACTTATGAAAACCGGGAATATTTGTTAGCCAAATAGGAAAAAATATTGACCAAGTAGGAAAATATGTTACCCAAATGGGAAAAAATATCAGCCAAAGAGAGAAATATAGCGTCCAGATTTATAAAAAGTAGGACAATTTGTCAACCAAATGGTAACATTATCAGACAAAGAGAGAAATATCTAGTCCAGACGTATAACAAGTAGAAAAATGTGTCAACCAAATGATAAAAATTTGAGATGTGATCACCGATGCCAGTCAAGAAAGACGTATCTGTACGTCACAGTTATCGGGTAACATACCTATACAGCGACGAGTGGCTAGCGCCTGTTAGCAGATTATAATATTGCAAACGAACACAACAAACTGCCCCGACTCAGCCTTAGGCAATGAATGTAACATGTCATGTTAGTGTTTACTATCATAACAAGCAATGTTATCACGTACCAAATTAGACATGTGCACGTTCACTACCTCTCCATGTGTCTGTACGGAACTACGGAACTCTACAACGTTCAACATAAACACATTACAAACCCCAATATATGTTTTACATCTTGTCTGTTCAGTGCCACACTTCACAGCCAGACAAAACTACAGCTTCTGTGTACCAATTAAACTTTCAAAAAAGAAAATATGTTAACCAAAATAGAAAAAAATAACAGTCAAACTTATAAATAGCTCGGCCAAACATATGAAAAGTAGGAAACATTGTTAACCAAATATGAAGAAAATATCGCTCAAAGAGAGAAATAGTTCAACTAAACTTATAAATAGATCACCAAACGTATGAAAAATAGGAAAATTGTCAGCCAAATGGGAAATAGTTAGGCCAAATACAGAAATATCTCAGCCAAACTTATGAAAAGTAGGAAACTGTTAACTAAAGGAGAAAACCCTAGGTCAAGTAGGAAAATATGTTACCCAAATGTGAAAAAGATCGGCCAAGTACAGAAATCTCTCGTCCTCGCTTATGAAAACAATGTGGTAGCCAAATAGGAAAGATATTGGCCAAGTAGGTAAATTTATTATTAACCTAAGGTGAAAAAATATCAATTAACAATTAAATTTCTCTTTATTGTTTCCAAATTGACTGTTTCATGTAGAAATTTAATTGTTAATTGTTGTATAATTTTACTGTGGCAATTTTATTTTTTCATTCAATAATAGTGACTTATTGCATAAGATAGTTTTAATTTTCTGAAATACAACTGTTGTTTTCTTAGGGACAGATGATTATCTTTAGTAGGTTGGAAATTTGCAAGTCAGCAGAAAACTGATTGTTGTGTAATCAAAGAGAATGTTAGTATTAAGTGCGATTAGAAGATGAGGTAGATGGTTTTCAACGGGTCAATATGGCAGACGTGGTTTTAAGAATAGGTCTACTTCGTAACAGACACTGCTGGTTCGTTGGAGACTTGACACTATTGTGAAAAGACAAGTAAGATTTTTTTTTTCCGTTTTGGTTAAGAAATTTTCATACTTTTTATAAGTTGTGATGGAATTCAGCCATAATGTTTCATATTTCGCTCACAAAGTGTCGTACTTTTTATAAGTTTGGTTGCGATATGTTTAAGTTTGGTTGAAATTTGGCAAAAAATTTTCACATTGGCTAACAAAAATTTCCCATTTTTCATAAGATTGGATGATAAATTTCTTTACTTGACCAACAATTTTCACAGTTGGTTAACAAATTTTCCTACTTTTTATAAGTTTGGTTGACATTTTTTCGCATTTGATCAACACAGTCTCCTGCTTATTATAAGTTTGGTTGAAATTTTTCGCATTTGGTTAACACAATTTCCTAATTTTTATAAGTCTGGATGAAGTTTGGCCAACATTTTTCGCTTTGGTTAACAAATTTTCCTACTTTTCATAAGTTTGGCTGAGATATTTCTTTACTATGTCAATATTTGTTGGGTTTGGTTAACAAAGTTTCCTACTTTTTTAAAAATAAATTTAGGCGCAATATTTCTTTATTTGACGACTATTTTTCACATTTGGTTAACAAAGTTTCCTAATTTTCAAAGGTTTGATGCGGTATTTCCTATTTTGGTCAACATTTTTTTTTTATCTTTGGTTAACAAAGTTTTCTATTTTTCATAAGTGTGGACGAGCTATTTCGTTACGTGTACCATATTTTCACCATTTGGTTAGCAAACTTTCTTACTTGGCCAAGGTTTTTCCGATTTTACTAACAAATTTTCCTACTTTTCATAAGTTTTGTCGAGATAATTTGTTACTTTATCAATCTTTTTCCTTCTGTTTATAAATTTTGTTTAGCTATTTCTGTGTTTGGCCAACCTTTTTCCCATTTGGCTGACAAATTGTCCTATTTTTTGTATAAGTTTAGGTGAACTATTTCTCTAATTGGTCGATATTTTTTTCACCTTTGCTTAACAAAGTTTCTGATTTTTCATACATTATTGGCCGACGAATTCGTTACTTGGTCAATATTTTTCCCCTTTGGCTAACACATTTTCTTACTTGGCGAAGATTTTTTCCCATTTCGTTAACACATTTTCCTTCTTTTTATAAGTTTGAAAGAGTTATTTCTGTATTTGAGCGACGTTTTCTCCTTTGGTTAACAATTTTTTCTACTTTTTATAAGTGTGGACGCGCTATTTCTTTACTTGGCCAACATTTTCCCATTAGGATAACAAATTTTCCTACTTTTTATAAGTTTAGTTTAAATATTTCTCACTTTGGCTGATATTTTTTCACATGTGGCAATCAAATTTTCCTACTTGGCCAATATTTTTCCTCTTTGACTAACATATTTTCCTAGTTTTCATAAGTGTGGACGAGATATTTCTGTATTTGGTCGAAATTTTTCACATTTGGCTAACAGACATTCCTACTTGGTCGAGGTTTTTTTCCGTTTGGCTAACAAAGTTTCCTACTTTTCATAAGTTTGGGTGAGATATTTCTGTATTTGGTCGATATTGTTTTCCCAATTGGCTGACAATTCTCCTACTTCTTATAAGTTTGCACGAGATAATCCTCTCTTTGGCTGATATTTTTTCACATTTGGTTAACAAAGTTTCCTACTTTTCATAAGATTGAACGATGTATTTCGTTGCTTGTTCAATATTTTTCCTCTTTGACTAACACATTTTTCCTACTTGGTCAATATCTTTCACATTTTGTTTAACAAAGTATCCAACATTTTCCCCCTTTGGTTGACATATTTTCCCACTTTTTATAAGTCTGGACGAGATATTTCTCTCTTTGGCTGATATTTTTTTCACATTTGGTTAACAAGTTTTCCTACTTGGCCAATATTTTTCCTGTTTGCCTAACAAATTTTCCTAGTTTTCATAAGTGTGGATGAGATGTTTCTGTATTTGGCCAATATGTTTCATATCTGGGTAACAGATTTTCCTACTTGACCTAGATTTTCCCCCTCTGGCTAACACATTTTCCTTCTTAGTCAATATCTTTCCCATTTGGTTAACAATTTTCCTAGTTTTTATATGTTTGTTTGAGCTATTTCTATTTATTTGGCCGACATTTTTGTACCATTTGTTTAACACATTTTCCTACATTTTTTAAGTGTGGGCGCGATATTACTCCCTTTGATTGAAACATTTTCCTAATTGGCCAATATTTTTTTGTCCTGTTTGGTTAACAATTTTTCCTATTTTTCATAAGTGTGAACGTGATATTTCTGTATTTGGTCGAAATTTTTCAAATTTGGATAACAGATTTTCCTACTTGACCTAGGGTTTTCCTCTCTGGCTAACAAAGTTTCCTACTTTTCATAAGTTTGGCTGAGATATTTCTGTATTTTGGCCTAACTTTTTACCATTTCGCTGACAATTTTCCTACTTTTCATAACTTTGGCTGATCTATGTATAAGTGTAGTTGAAATATTTCTCTCTTTGGGTGATATTTTTTCACATTTGGTGTACAAATTTTCCTACTTTTCATAAGTTTGAACTCTGAATATCGTTACTTGTTCAACATTTTTTCCTCTTTGACTAACATATTTTCTTACTTGGTCAATATCTTTCCAGTTTGGTTAACAATTTTCCCATTTTTTTTATACGTCTGGTTGAGATATTTTTGTATTTGGCCGATATTTTCCCCTTTGGTTGACACATTTTCCTACTTTTTATAAGTCTGGACGAGATATTTCTCTCTTTGGGTGATATTTTTTCACATTTGGTTAACAAAGCTTCCTACTTTTAATAAGTTTGAATGATATATTTCGTTACATGTTCAATATTTTTCCTCTTTGACTAACACATTTTCCTACTTTATCAATATCTTTCCCGTTTGGTTAACAATTTTCCTAGTTTTTATACGTTTGGTTGAGCTATTTCTGCATTTGGCCGACATTTTTCACCTTTGGCTAACAGAATTTACCTACTTGACGTAGGTTTTTCCACTTTGGCTAACAAAGTTTCCTACGTTTATGAGTTTGGGTGAGATATTTCTTTATTTGGCCTAACATTTGCCAATTTGGCTGACAATTTTCCTACTTTTCATAAATTTGGCTGATCTATTTTAAGTTTTGCTGAAATATTTCTGTCTTTGGACAATATTTTTTTAATATTTGGTTAACAATATTTCCTACTTTTCATAAGTTTGGCCAAGTTATTTATAAGTTTGGCCGCTATTTTGTTCCCAATTTGGTTAACATATTATCTTATTTGAATGTTGAAGTGATACATAGAAGCTGTAGTTTTGTCTGGCTGTGAAGTGTGGCACTGATCAGTCAAGTTTGAGAACATATATTGGTCTTGGAAATGGGTTTCTGGGAACGAAACAAAGACCCGCATAGACAGAAGGGGAGAAAGAGAGAGAGAGAGAGAGAGATAGAGAGAGAGAGAGAGAGAGAGAGAGAGAGAGAGAGCTTTGAGGTTTTCATTTACCAATCTGAAATCGTATGATGTTAGTGTTCGAGCACTTATCTAGCTACCCATCCACTCACCCACCTTTTAACATCTAATTTCACTAAGTCATACCCACTACAACCAATAATACAGGTCATCTGTACTTTTTAAAGGTTTCATTTTTACCCGTATGCTAATAGTGTATACACCACTCAACCCTCTACATCACTAATAACCACTATCCACCCCCTGACAACGGATAACACTATGCCGTACCCACTACAACCAATAATACCGACCATCTTTACTTTTTAAGATTTTCATTTGTAACCCGTATGATAATACTGTATATACTACTACGACCCTCTAAAGAGCACTAATAACGTCTACCCACCCTGTATCAACGAATGACACCAAGCCATACCCACAGCAACTAATATTACCGGCCATCTTTACGTTTTAAGGTTTTCATTTGTAACCGTATGATAATAGTGTATAAGACATTACATCCAGCTACAGATCACTAATATCAGGTATCCACTCCTTAACACCGAGTTTCACGAAGCCATACCCACAGCAACCAATAATACCGGCCATCCTTACATTTTAAGGTTTTCATTTGTAACCTATGATCATAGTGTATAGGCCATTACATCCCTCTATAGATCACTAATAACTGGTATCCACCCCTTATCACCGAGTTTCACTAAAGCATACCCACAGCAATCGAGTTTCACTAAGCCATACCCACAGCAACTAATAATACCGGCCATCATTACATTTTAAGGTTTTCATTTGTAACCATAAGATGATAGTGTATAGGCCATTACATCCCTCTATAGGTCACTAATAACTGGTATCCACTCCTTATCACCGAGTTTCAGTAAACCATACCCACAGCAACCGATAATACTGGCCATCTTTATATGTTAAGGTTTTCATATGTAACCGTATGATGATAGTGTTTAAACCTGTAACAGAGCACCATCTCTGTTAGTAGCTTAGGAGGTGATGTGCAAAGACTAGGCACGGTTGAGCATCCCGTATAAACGTAAATAGGGACGCTCAAGCCGTGACGTGGGGGTTAGAGAGGTTAGTTACTGGCTGGACCTTGAATTGACATCTTTTGTAATAACAGAAAACCTCTTGTATGCTGCTTTATTATTATACGATGTATTCAGTCAAATTAAACATATGAAAAATATAACCAGGACTTTGCTTGCATCTGCCATATAACTGTTACTCCGTTATAGGAGTAGATTTGGTGCCGCTATCCCAGGATTTTGGACTTGGTTGTTGCAGACACAGCGTGAAGTATTACGAAAATATACGGCACAACGGAGGACTTTTGTTGAACGCCTTTTCTCAACTGGTTTTGCGTTGCTACAACAAAAACGTTACCACAACAGATGATTTGCTGGCCATATGGAGTTTTACTGAGTGAATCTTGTCAGAAGCCGCAGTCAAAGGATCCAGACCAGACCTTGTCAAAGGTTGCAACTCATATTAGAACCACCGCAAATCATTTTACGGAGGCTAGTTGATTGGAGTCGCCATACATCTTGTAATGAATTGCTGGATGGAGCTACCATCGTAGGCTGTTTGTCAGAATTGCCATCATCGTATCCTGTAGTGACCTGACCGTTGTCCTTGGGCGTCACTATGCTGTAAGTCTCGACCTGCTGTTATCGGGGCTGATTTAGCCGTTACCTTGAGGTCATCGTGTCGTTGGATTGACCTTGGCTGCCTGAAGTGAGGTCACTTATTGGAGCTGTCGTTAACTACAAGAAGTTTGTGGTCAAGCTTCCTACACGCTGATGTAAAACATGAGTCAATGCATGCCAAGCTCATTTGCTGAGAGACCATGAAGATCGTCGTTTTATCGCTTTGAAAGTTGAGTCAGCCGACACCAAGCTGACTTTACCCAAACCAAACTCCAAGCTTATGAAGTTCGTTATGGAATGCGATTTACTTGCTTTGGTCTTTTCGGACGCGGGTGGGCATAATGGGTTGCCGTCCTGCTGAAGAAGAGAACCTATTGTAAACGCTTCGTTTTTAGCTTGAGCCGTTTCAAATCCAGACGTGCCTTTTTCGGGTGAAGTCCAGACGTGCCCTTTTTCGGGTGAAAAGAAGCCACAAATCTGAGGGTGCCCGACAATGGGTGAAAAGAAGAGTCCAGAAGTTTTCCTTTATATATGATGGAATCGAGAAACACAACATGCTCGTTTCTTTCCTGTGAAGCCTACAATTGTCAAGCTTAATCGTCAGTCGGTACATTTGGACTTTCCTTTTGGACTCGTGGAAGATATATCTCATCCATAAACGGTATGTAAGATAATTGATATTTAACTAATATAACATAACATTGCGTGTTAAGTAAAATAAATTAATTAATTAGAACACTTGTCTAGTGCAAATACGCCTGCAGTTGTATACTTATTGATAACTATTAACTATATTATAATTGTGAATTTGTTTATAAAAGTTGTATGACAAAACCATTTCAGCAGAGCTCAAGACGAGGTTTTGTTGCAGGTACCAAGAAATATATAGAAGAAGAAGTAGGCATATTATTTTGACTTGAGATAAATTACAGAGAAATAAGTATGAACTACCTACATACAGAATTAAAACGCGTCAGTGCATGGTTGGGAGAGTTAAAAGTGGCAGTTAGTGAAGTAGAGAATTTTGTGGAAACGTTACTGGGAAGAAGGACTAGACAAGAGGCTTATAGATTTAAGGTAGAATGCAATGAAATAGTAAAGAATAATAGGAGACAGACAGTATCTAATGAAAACAGGAGACAACATAACGTGGTATATAGAGACAGTTATGGTGAACCAGATAGGACTAAGTCCAGAAGCAGTTATAATGAACAAAGATATAGAAACCTTCCCAGGAAGCAGTGGAATTGGCCATCCAATAGTATGACTGCTAGAAAAAAACACGGACGAGTGGTTTGAACAAAGACGGAGACAGTATCTGAAGTCAGGGTCAAAGAACAGGGTAGAACACATAAGTAGAAATTCAACTGCTCCTAAGGTGGTTGCGAATGTGACTGTTAGACAGGAAACGAAGACGACGGTATTAGTAAAGAAAATAGACCAAGAGACTTCAGACGCAGGTGATTGAAGTGGTAGAACGGAACACACAGACACAAGTTGATACAAGTAGAAAAGAAACCCCAGATACAACCAGCCAACAAGATAACAAAAGCAAGTCAAACTGAGTTAGTGGAAATTATAAAAACTCATGAAAAAGGAGACACAATTGAAATAAAGGAAGATAGACAGACGAAAACCCAGGACGTCAAAAGACAGGTGACGAAAAGTATTAGGGAAAGGAATACAAATAGTCTGATAGTTAATAGAGGTACGACAACTGGTATGTCAAGTTCCTCAGGTAAGAGACAGAGAATTCACCCCTGAGCGAAGTAAAAGAGGTACTAGTTCAGGTTATAGAGAGGATGTTTCCGCCTCTACCGCATATTATTGTAAACACCGGAATGGTGGGACAACTATAGATACTGATGATACAGGGGACGAGTTGAGTAGATATAAACCATATAGAACAAGGACAGATACGGCAATCGAACAACAATATAAGAGGAAGAAACGAGAAAAAGGGGTGTCAGGAATTTCTATTAATCCGACGTATACGG
Source organism: Cepaea nemoralis (assembly GCA_014155875.1). NCBI lineage: Eukaryota > Metazoa > Mollusca > Gastropoda > Stylommatophora > Helicidae > Cepaea > Cepaea nemoralis. The sequence continues at coordinate 172,776 of JACEFZ010004038.1, read as the reverse complement.
AAGAAGATGAAGCGAGGGAGTTTAGAGAATATATGATTTCCAGACCTGATTTATTTACGCTTACAGATATCGAAGAAGAAGAATTAGGAAATCGGATCTCGAGAAAACTATACTGATAAGTGACGTGACAAAATACGTTGAGAGAATCTGACTCGTCAATAGTGTGGGATGAAGTGATGAGGTTGTGCGGAAGTGCGTAGTAGTTGACTGTCGGAGTGGTTTGATGTGGAGAATTAAGTAGGATGGAGAGTAGTGGGATTATGATGATTGAGAAAACTGAAATAAGAAATCAGTCGAATTGTGAAAGTCATGTTGAGTATTGAAGTAATTCGTCTGGTTATGGGTTGTCCGTGCGTGAGTATAAGTGTAGACAAACATGTGTTCGTCGCGCTGAGTGAAGCAGGAGTGAGGTTTTGAGACGCAGTCTAAGTGGAGTGCGTGGATAGAACGATGTCAGGTGATTAGTAGTAACGCATGCATGTACGGGGTTCTTGATATATTTTAAACTTGTAACGATGTGAAGGGAGATTGTGTCACTGTCTGAGCAAGCATAAAATACGAATGCCGTGTGAAATTGCGAAAGAAAAAAAAATTCTGAGTGCTGACGCTGATAAAACATACCGGTGATTTCGTGGAAGACAGAGTAAGTGAGTATGCGAAAGTTGGGAAGTATAAAGAAGGTGACTGGAAAGGTGTGATGTCTTTTGTTTGGAATGTGTGGTGTTGGACAGAATTAATGAAAATTTTATGACAGGCTGACAGAAAGAGAGTTAACATTTTGAATGACATTTCATAAAACAGGTTTAGTATTGTAGTATGAGAGATGAGTGATGTAAGCAAGAGAAGGAGAGAATGTGATTAGCCAAATGAATATCGGAGTATTATAAATAGAGCACTATAGAATGTGTTCCGATAAATGTGACTGGTTTGACTATCATCGCGGTGTGAGAACGCTAGGAGAGAGTTGAGGATAGCTTAGAGTTGTTGTGGTGAAATGTTGGAAATTACTGATACAGGAGACTGAAATGTTAGTTGCGTCGGGTAGATATGATATTGTATATTTTTGTAATATGGGTGTCAATTCTCATTTAGTTTTGGAAATGTATGCTTTATTAATATATGATTTTGAGATTTGACTTCTTGAGTTTCCTTAGTAGATAGATAATTTATTATTAGTCCAAAAATGCGACTAATAATGGATAGGTTGTATTTAAATATGATTTTATTTTGTTTTATCATGTATGTCATAGTATTTGGAATAATGTCCCTTTGAATTGGTTAATTGCCCTTTATTTAAAATGCGGGGGATAAAACTTATCGTTGAAATGTTGTGAAGGGCGATAATCAAGGTTTGACTTCCAGAAAAAGTACGGTCATTTATTGATTAATGATGTTTGCTTGAGGGGAACAGATATTGTTCTGCGTTATGATGAGAATATAGTCTGTAGGTAACAGATATATATATATATATATATATATATATATATATATATATATATATATATATATATATATATATATATATATATTATATATATATATATATATATATATATATATATATATTGGGGTTAATATCTAGCATTGAGTTGTTTTTTTTCTCTGTTATAAGAATAACGGAATAGGCATGATTTGTGATCCTTGTAGTGAATAGATATGTATTACATTGGTCCGTATAAGAGACCAATGTTGTTTAGTTACAATAAGTAGTTGATTTCTATGGTGATTAAGTTGATGCTTGTTTCATTTTGTGGGGATATATGAAAACATATATACCAAGGGGGGGGGGGGATATTGTGCTGTTCTGATTGTATCTTCGATTATTCATGAGTTATGCCGTTATTTAAGTTTGCCTTGTTTGAACATTAGCATGTTACTTGATCAGTTAATTTCAATTTTTTTTTATTATCAGTTATAATGATTCTGTTTCTTATAATTGAGTTGCCGTTGACCATTCTTCAAAAATAATTACTTTTCAGTAAAATTGTTTTTCTTTTGACGTTTAATTGGGTGGAGTTTTAAAACAGAAACTAGTTAATAGGGTCCTAGGGAATTTTGGATGCAGGGTTACATTCAGAAGATGTGGGACAATTTTAAAACATGGTCTCCATGGGGTCGGCAGTGAACATGGATTTAGTGCCATGATGTAATGGAAATTTAATAAGCACCATGAGATTGCTGGGTTTTTTTTAGGACGTGGGTAATGCTTATAATAACTGCTGCGTCAGACAGCGTTAATGTGTTAATAGTAAAACACGAATTGAATGCCATGTTTTACTCCGAAGAATAATTATATATTGTGGATATCAGTTGTGGAATGCTGTGGTCACAGCGAACATAGATAAAATGCCATGAGGTTTTGGGGGTCCATGATATATGGACTGATAAAGAATAAAGTTGATTACAAGGAGTGATGGGGTAGATAGGTTAGAAGGTCACAGACATGAGTTCAGTGGCGGTATTTTTGTTGCTGTTGATAACGGCATAAATTGACAAGTGGAAGTTTAAGGTGAAATGCCCATAATAAATGGACATTATTGAGTTGCTGAAGTATTTGGCGAGATTAATAGGGAACCTGATATGGAGTATTCCTGAGCGAGGTACAGGATTTGGTTATGTGAGGTGATGTTTATAATGATGGAGGAGGTCTTGAGTGATAGGGCCCATAATGGACCTTTTGATTTGCGTACTGTCTGTAATATATAGACATTTAGGAGTGAATAATATTCTTTGGTGGTTGATGCTTGATGCTGTAGATATCAGCGCAAACTGTGAAATTGCCATAATAAGTGGTATAATTGAACTGTGGAAGATATGTAATTGTTTAAGACTTTATTACATAAAGTCTCAGGGCGACATAGGGGGGTATGTGTGAGTCGGGTTTTTGTGAGGAAGAGTTATAGTTCTTTGACTTTCCGGTCCGCACCGATTCTTTATCTTCCTATCGTGTGATTAGTATGAGTGGTTTCAAGTTGGTTGAATGGGGAATTAGTAATGCTGACGTACTGAATTGTTGGCATAGACTTGTGGGTGATGATAATACGGGGTATGAAGTATTTCAAAAGAGTATGTATGCGTTTTGAATTGTTATGGTCAAGATCAGATATTGTTATGTATGAGCGAATAGCTTGTAACCCTGAAATTGAGAAGAAGAAGTATCCCTTCGCGAAGATCTATAACAGAACATAGCGGTTAGCTATAATAGATAAGTGGAGAACTGGACTCGAAGGAGTAGAAGTAAAGTTCATTGGTTAAGAGGGGGTTAGTTTAAGATGGGTTGGAGAAATAATATTGGGGTTATGGTTTTAGTGAGGGAAAGAATAAGTAGAATAAGTAAGTTAGGGATTAAGACTTTTCAGGAAAAGTCTTCTTAAAGAAAGAGAGGAATGTAACAGAGCACCATCTCTGTTAGTAGCTTTGGAGGTGGTGTTCAAAGACTAGGCACGGTTGAGCATCCCGTAAAAATGTAACTAGGGACGCTCAAGCCGTGACGCGGGGGTTAGAGAAGTTAGTTACGGGCTGGACTTTGAATTGTCAACATCGATTGCTTATAATAGAAAACCTCTTGTATCCTGTTATATATATTATGATATATTTCGTCAAATAAAACTTATGAAAACTACAACCGGGACTTCATTTATATACATCTTATAACTGTCGCTGTACTGTTACAAACCACTACGACCCCATACGGATCACTAATAACCACTACCCACCCCTTAACATTAAATTTCACTAAACTATATCCACTACGACCGATAATACCGGCCATCTGTACATTTTAAGGTTTTCATTTGTAACCCTGTGATGATAGTGTTTAAACCCGAACCACCTAGCCTCACCCTCACGCGCCCACCCCACCGCCCCACCCCGCACCCCGTCGTCATTTATTTTTATTTATTTTATTTTATTTTTTAATAATTAATTAAAATTGTATACATCCACTCAATAGTTTTCTTCCCTTAGAAACATAAAATCTTAGAATTATCGCCCTCAGATATGACCTAGATATCACCCTTTACCCCACCCAACTACATGACCGAGGAGTGTGCAAATCAGCCGAGGTCAAAGTCAATTGCCGGAGGCTCCGCCAAATGAGAACCAAAACCTACGTGTATAACTACTTTTATTTGTATACATACATTGTCCCTATATTTCTCAACATAATTTCCACCAACATTGATGATTTTATCCCATCGCTGTGATGTCGGTTCTTAAATCAATCAATCAATCAATCAATCAATCAGTCAATCAATCCCATTGTTTTATCATTCCTCTCACACCGGCTGCACAGAAATGCGTGCTCTGTTTTCTAAACCACGTTTTCCCTTCACACTCAACTTCGGCGTCACTCGCGAAATGTCTCCCGCCAAGGTGGGTTTTCAGTGGACGTAGACCCTAGCGATTTCCCGTAACGCGGTGCATAGCTGGGTAGAAAAATGTATGAGGACCAGTCAGTAAGTCACACTGTTCTGTGGGATGGCAGGTGAATGAAAATAAAGCACGCAGTTCTATGCAGCCGGTTTGGGAGGACTGATAAAACGATGGGATAAGTGCATCAATGTTAGTGGGAATTATGTTGAGAAATAAATTGACAATGTATGTATAAAAATAAACTGGTTTCAAGTTGTCATCATAGTTAGTTATTTTTCTACAGCCATTTGTGACTTACTTATTAACTTACCCTCGTACTTACGGTGATTAAGTGATTAGCGTGTGTCAATTAATCATCTTTATTCGATAACATCTTTGTTGGCCAAGCTAGTAGTGCCACTTTCCGTGTGACCAAATAGGCGACTGGTATGTGTTGGGTTGGAAAGAGTGGGGGAACTTTAGTTGGGGAGCATTGTCACTGTCTCCTTTACCAATCCGTTAGAGTTGCTAAATAGTGGGACAACGTAGAATCGCTACTATATTTTTAACTACATTGGTAGGACCTCGTTGCAGGTAATCTCAGTAGTATTGCTTCTATCTATTGGGTTAAGTAGGCAGGACCTACTTTCTTGGGCGAAGTAGTCATGTCACTAACCGTTTGACCAAGCCTGTAGGGCAGTACATCATTTGGGGCATGCTGTGTTGCAACTGTATGTTTGACAGAGGTGACAAAGTCATACACTAGTTGGCCGTGGTATTATTGCTGCTGCTTCACCAAGAAGTGGCGGCTTCGTGGCAAAAAGGTTTACGGGCGCAGTTCGTAATTCTGCATACCGCCTTCAAAACACAGCTGTCGGTGTTTTGGCAGCAGAACACCTTACGTTTTTTTTTTTTAAAACATTAATATTAAATGGTTGTGTGCTGTCATTCAGAAAGCAATGGCAAACTACTGACCGTAAACTTGCCCAGGAATCACGAACAGCCACAAATGATTGGGTTGACTGCTACGTCCTGTAAAGGACATGCAACCAAAAAAAAAATGTTTACCAAGATGAAAGGTCGCACATTATTTAGGCGAAATAGTACTGCTACCTTCATGCCCAATTGTTAGAGCCTTACTTTTTAATTCTAAGTCGTATTGTAACAGTCTGTTTGACCAAGCTGGCAAGCTCTCAAATGTCAGGACAAAAAGATCATAACTTACACAGATCAATACTAGAGGCCCTTTTCTGTTGTACGGTCTATCTTGTCTGGCTAACATTCCAGAATACTTTATACCTCCTCAGAGATGTAAAGCTAAAATGCTTAAATACCACCCTGGTTCTAGAGCTTGAAGATTAACAGGGTAACTTTATAACAGAGCCTCGTGGAGATAAACTTATTACGCCATTGTGATAACTGTCTCTATAATAGCCATCCCTCCATGGATGTAGCTCTTTTAAACGCTATAGCAAACTGTAAGTCAACGCCTCGGATTCAAGAAAAGAAGTTAGTTTATAGAGGTCTCCAAATGCAGTGGGTTAAGAACGTGAAAATTAAGTACATCCCAAAACTCACGGCCTTGCAATTACCGGAGAATATTAATCATAGGCACATAAATGGCAGCAATATTTGTATAAATCGGACTTTCTGAATCTCAAGCCTGACATACACGTTCAACATAATCCACTTAATTATACCGTTATAATGGCTTTTTAAATTTAATCGTCGCTATAATTTTTGTCTATTCTATAACTATATTCTTCATGAAGATTATTAAAATGATAATCGATAATTATTATTATTACGTCTATCCCTAGCAATGTTTACCATTCATTTTCCTGTCAAGTGACTGTTGTTATTTTATTTCTCTTCGCACGCTATTGAAGTAGTTAAAGTCCCATCTAAAGCTTTAGCGGTCGCTGTGTTTACATTAGGTCCAACAGTTATTCAGATAACTGTCTCTTGCTGTCATGTGTTTTTTTTTTTAATTTAATTTTCAATGTCTACAATTTTAGACATTATTATTTCATCATTGGGCTTGACATTTCGTGAAGTCATTAACCATTCTGGATAAGTCTCCATAAACATGCATTCAACATGGAATAGTTTTGTTTTTTTTTATTTTGGTTGTTCCCGCCTTCCAATAATTTTTTTTAATTGAGTGGAGAAGTTATGTTATGATTCTAGATATTGGTTTTTAATCTCAGAAGCTGTGCGTTTGTTTCTTCATCATCACAGAAAACATGGTTCTTAGCTGTTCAAATAATTTTAATCAATCTGGGCATACCGCGAAATTATTACAGAATGTACAAGTGTCTTTCTATACATATACACATATATTCGTTATTGATAGGCGATTAACACTATACAAAAAAACTGTCATTACTGCCAATATAGTACCTTGCGGTGTATGGCAGAGGGGTCTTTGAGCCTGAGGAATAAAGGCCGCCTGGCTAGTGCAGTCGCCGCGAACTGTGCAGGTTAGGATTTTCTTTTTGCCCCCGACAGAAAAAAGTCCCGCACCTTACCGGGGATCGAACCCGGGTCTCCCGAATGAGAGTCCGGCGTTCTATCCACTCGGCCAGCCGCTACAAAATCTATTTCTCTCGCTTCTCCCCCCCCCCCCCCCCACTTTTCTCCCCAGGCGCTATTAATGAATAAATGAACACATGTTGTGATATTATTCATCATCACCATCGTGACAATAATTAATATTATCAACAACATTGTCACCACCTTCATAATCGTTCAAATCACCTTGACAAATTGAATTGTCCTTCTTTGCAGTAGTTAACCGTTCATCATAGTCTTTTGCATGATAGTCGAATTATAATCTGTCTTCTTGCTGCTTTTCCCCTACATCTTCTTCGACTTTCGCAGATATCATTATGATATTAATACCATAAAGATACGAGTCTGTGTCCAGGCGACAAGAACACTAAACGTCCTTAGAAATACACCCCATCACACAATCATGCGTGGGCATTAATGCTCAGAATTACGATAAACAAAACTTGCTGAGGATAGATGAATGGACTGTGTGGTGGCAGGTAATACAAGCTCATACAAGTCTTAGGACTGCCTAACCTGATGATACTGATGATGGTTTAGATAATGATGAAGATTATGATTATTGCTGTAATCATCTGTGTCTCCTGGTATTGATAATAATTACTTAAAGCAGCATTGCTATTATTACTACCGGCACTCTTTTCCTTTGTTACCCTTTCTGTGTCCTTCCCCTGCTTTTCTCCATCGTCTTCTTCCCATTCTCCTCCTGGTTATCATTACGATCTTCTTTCATTGCATGACTTTCTTCTCATATTATCTTCACCCACCTCTTAAATGTTGTCTTCCTTCTTGTAGTGACCCACCTCTTAAATGTTGTCTTCCTTCTTGTAGTGACCCACCTCTTAAATGTTGTCTTCCTTCTTGTAGTGACCCACCTCTTAATGTTGTCTTCCTTCTTGTAGTGAGTGAAGTAGAAATGTCCGCACTAGAAGACGTGAAGGACTGTAATCTACAGTTTAACAATAGCCAATGTTCGGTTTGTTTGTTAATGATACATAAGCCCCATCACAAGGAGGAGACATCCAGAATGGTAAAATATTCCTAAGCTGTTATAATGTGCCAGAGCCCTGGGCATTGGCCTGTCCTATTTCCTGTCTGCTGTTCATCCTTGAATACAACTGTTTACTTGAAACAACTGGCGATGTGACGAAGGGGTTACGAAAAGCAATTCTCAATTCCGAATACCGAAGTTCGAAAACACAGCTTCGGGCTATTTGGAGGCAGACTGCCTAACGCTAGGTTTCCATACAATAGGTAGGGATATCGTTAGTTCAGAAAGCAATGGCAAACTATACAACTGTACACCTGCTAAGAATCACAAAGAGCGAGAGAAATGCTGGGTTTGTCTGCAAGGTCATGTAAAGGATATGCAACTCAGTTTACTTCAAACAATAAACTGATGTTATAAAAGATGATTACACTAAAATCACTATTACAATTAAACATTTAGGTAACTCATTACTGTTAACTTTAAATCTACTACGTGACGATAAATGCATCAAACAAAATACTGTACACATTCATTGAGATCGTGCATCACACGCAACAATACCTAAGTACTGAGTTCTGTTGATGTTTCTTCACTAATGCGTTCTGGTTCTATGTAAAACCTCATCATTAACGATGTTTTAAATGAACGAACCTAATTTTTAAATGGTTTCTCATTCACACTGAAGCAAAGTGACAGGACTAAATTAGTTTTTTTTCTCGATTTCTCCTCTTGAATTACTAGTTGATTATCACGGAATTTACTGCTGATATACTTGGCATACTCATAACTAAAACAAACACATTTAAAATATATGAAAATATAAGATGCTAAGATATATATATATATATATATATATATATATATATATATATATATATATATATATATATATATATATATATATATATATATATATATATATATCCTCCCCACGACGCTTGACGGCAGAAGTGGAAGATGATGATGATGATGATGATGATGATGATATATATATATTTGCTTCTGAAGTGAAAAAAGTCGGTTGCAATTTGAATAAATGACTTTATCCCTATGGAAGTGAAGGAGGTGTCGTGGCTACACTCACACCTGCAGGTCCTTTTGGCATGGGTACTATCTTCGTCGGAGCGGGTTCAAATTGTAAACTTGAACTGGGCTCCCATGTGGACCTAGCCTAAAATAGGTAGCAGGAAATATATGTGTAAGTAATGGTGGTCAGCGTGTATTTACTATATCAAGCACTTAGTCCTGAGTGGTCTGTAATTCCGTTTTCTGTTCGTATCTGCCCATCCCATTCGTATAACTTAAATATCAGTTAACTGTTCTGTCCCTAATTCTTTTCCTTTCTTTTCTCTTGTATTTCTTTACTAAGCCACATTTGTGTGCTCTAAGTTAAACGCCGATACATATGGTTTCTCTAGGAATCCCATTTTTATTCAGTTAAGTACGTTTATGTATAAATTGTTAATGTTTTTTTTGGCTGATGAAGGTTTTCTAACCCTAACGTCAATTCTCATGTGTTGATTCTTGTTGATTTGTTCATTGGCGTAAATTGGCAAGACTCTTGATGTGCACGTTATGGGTTACAGTGTATTGTAAGTAGAAGTATATTGTACAGACATAATGATGACCGCTGCAGTAGCCCACTAGCTGACACCTGGCCTGCCAGCCGGATAGCCATGCGTTCGAGGTTAGAAGCGAGTATTTATGTTCATTCACTTAGGCTGTCATCTCGGAGCAATCCTAACATTTTTTGGGGGGGTTCGCATATCCTTTACGGACATCGCTGTCAACATCATCATCTTTCGGCTGATTGTTGATTTCTTGGCAAGATTACGCTCAGTAGTTTGCCATTGCTTTCTGAGCGACCGGCTCACCTACCCCGTAAGTTACCGGCGCGGTGAGAACGGCTACTGATTCTCGCGCACGTCACATTACTCACTAGAGTATACGGGGTTACGGGAAGAAAGAAGTTGAAATCCTAGGCCAGGGAGACCGTCAACCTAAAATCTAGGAAAGTTCATAGGACACAAAGGCGGTCTATCTGATGTTGACCACACCACCAATAGAATCATGATATATATATATATATATATATATATATATATATATATATATATATATATATATATATATATATATATATATATATATATATATATATATATATATATATATATACAGAGCTGGCACCACATCATAAATACGTCTCAAGGCGCGAGACGGGCTCCTTGCTTCTGTTGTTACTATTTCTTTATGTAATCCTTCTTGCTAACATTCTTCACGAAGTAGTTTCTTGTACTTTGTGCTACCAAAATGTGAAAACAAGTCAACAGGAAAGCATGTAGAAAACTCGGGTTA
>JACEFZ010004038.1:110000-157500 GCA_014155875.1 Cepaea nemoralis | reverse complement strand
ATCTTCATCATCATCATCGCCATCACCATCAACATCATCACCAGCCCCATTATCATCACCATTATCATCATCACCGTCACCATCATCATCATCATCATCATCATCATCAACATCATCATCACCATCATCATCACCATTATCAGCATCATCATCATCGTCGTCATCGTCATCATCATCATCATCATCATCATCACCACTAGAATCATCAACAACAACATCATCATCATCATCATCATCATCATCATCATCATCATCACCACCATAATCATCACCATCATCATCATCATAAACCGCACCATTATCGTCACCATCATCAGCATCATCCTCATCACCAGCACCATTATCATTACCATCATCATCACCATCATCATCATCATCAGTATCATCCTCCTCACCATCACCATTGTCTTCATCATCATTATCATCACCATTATCATCATCACCGTCACCATCATCATCATCATCAACATCATCATCATCATCATCATCATCATCATCATCATCATCATCATCATCATCATCATCATCACCACCACCACCACCATCACCATCACCATCACCATTATCATCATCATCACCATCAGCATCATCATCACTAGAATCATCAACATCAACATCATCATCATCATCATCATCATCATCATCATCATCATCATCATCATCATCATCATCATCACCATTATCATCACCATCATCATCATCACCCGCACCATTATCGTCACCATCATCAGTATCATCCTCATCACCATCACCATTATCATTACCATCATCATCACCATCATCACCACCACCATTATCATCATCATCATCATCATCATCATCATCATCATCATCATCATCATCATCATCATCATCATCATCATCACCATCACCATTATCTTCATCATCATCATCACCAGCACCAATATCATCACCATCATCAGTATCATCCTCATCACCATCATCCTCATCGCCATCACCATTATCCTTACCATCATCATCACCATCATCTCCATCACCATTATCATCATCATCATCATCATCATCATCACCAGCACCATTATCATCACCATCATCAGTATCATCCTCATCACCATCACCATTATCTTCATCATCATCACCAGCATTATTATCATCAACATCATCATTATCATCCTCATCACCATCATCATTATCACCAGCACCATTATCATCACAATCATCGGTATCATCCTCATCACCATCATCACCATCATCATCACCATCATCATTATCACCAGCACCATCATCATCACCATCACCATTATCATCATCATCATTATCATCATCAACAGCACCATTATTATCACCATCATCATCATCACCATCACCATTATCATCATCATCATTATCATCATCACCAGCACCATTATCATCACCATCACCATTATCATCACCATCATTATCATCATCCGCATCACCATCATCATCATCAATCATCATCATTATTATCAAGTATTGTATCCCTTATGCTTGCCTTGAAGCTTTCTGGTTATTCCATTTCACAGGTATCTGCTTAGTGCGGGATACCATTAACACGCAACACTTGCTGGCTCTATATCCCCTGCAGACGGCCAACCCAATGATCGTGCCTATGTTAATAACACCCTTATAGAGATGTCGAGAGAGGATAGCTTTGACGCCAGTGAATCCACTTTGTTGTCCAGAATGAGGAAGTTAGAAGTGGCACGATCAGACACGAGAGGGACATCGGGAGATTGAGAGGACTCTTCAACTAACACATAACTGGCATTATTAGCTGCAGAATGATGATGCATATGTTGCGGTGAGGATCTGGGCAACTATGGACTTGTCATGATTGCAACGATAATAACCTAACAGCTAACTAACTAACTAACTAACTAAGTAACTTACTAACTAACTAACTAAGTAACTAACTAACTAACTAACCAACTAACTAACTAACTAAATAAATAACCTACCAACCATATAACCATCCAACCAACCAATCAACCAACCAACTAACTAACTAATTAACTAACTAACTAACTAACTAACTAACTAACCTACCAACAATATAACCAACCAACCAACCTACCAACCATATAACCAATCAACCAACCAACCTACCAACCATATAACCAACCAACCTACCAACCATATAACCAACCAACCAACCAAACAACTAACTAACTAACATACCTATAGATTTAACTATCATAGAGGAAAACGCCACACTCCTACGGTATCATCTTGCAGCGTATTAAACATCCCTGTTCATACGAAACGATAGACGGCGAATTATGGATTAACGAAAGTACGAAATGAACTTAATATTTGCGTAATCGATGAATGAGTCTACAAGCACTGTTTGTATTGTTGATGGTGGTTGTCGGTGCAATATTGATTTGCCAAGATTATTGGCAGATAACGTTCTGATATTTGCAGATAACGTTCTGATATTTTTGCAAACAGAAGCAACATAGAATTAATTAACAGATATAAAGCATACCTATTTATTTGTAATAATTAATTGGATACAAGTTTTCTATAAAACGTAGTTTTTTTCACTTACTATAATCGATTAGATATTGGTCAACGGGCATTGATCGGCATTCATGGAAGATGCATGCAAAGAAAGAAAATAGAGAACTATGTAGACAATTAACACGAAGAAAGATGTGGACACACCAGGAAATGCTTGTTTTCTTTGCCTCCTCTAAACGACGATAACGGCTGGAATACTGTGAAAAATGTAATTCTGCAAAGTAAATAAGTGTAAATAATTAATAATGACTGTGTAATTTGATGGCCGATTAGGCAGACCTATGTTGTAATTGTTTATTTGTTTGGAAGCCGCTTGTCGAGTATCCCACAAATCATTTCAGTTACTACAAATATTATCCCATCTTACCATAAGTAGTACGGAAGTCGACGTGATTAAGAAGCTGGCGTTGACTGCTGCAGAGCGTAAGATATTCTTGCCGGTTAGTTGGACTTAAATGTTGGCTTCTCGTCCTTGGCTTGGGGCTGTTAATTACAAGAACCTCAGAAGTTCAAGTGTGTTCGCCTGATAGTGGGACACATGGTAATAGGGAAAGCGGGCCAGGGGGAAAATTCAGTCTTGTACACTCCATAGTAAAGCTTGAGTTCCAAGCAAGCAAATGAAAGAAACAAAGAATAAATAGCACGAGGTCAAACACAGAACTGTGCCTTTCTATTCAGATTTTAACATTGAAGATGTTAAAATGATTGAACACATTTAAGAGAGTGGGTTCGCCAGATGGCGAGGACACGGGTGATAGGGAAAACTAATCCACAGGTAAAAGGATGTCCAGTGAACACTACACTTGAGGTCAAAACGAGATAGCGAAAAATAAAATCATTTTAATCTGCGAAATGTGCCTTGACGATTGGCGTGACTGATCATGCGTGTCCATATACTGCGATAGCCAGCATCATGTATCAGTGCATGTCTGATTATCTGATGCCACCCTACCCCCACTGTTCATGTCATGACAACAGATTGTCAAGAAACACCTATCGTTCTCTTCCTCTATCTCTTTATTTATCATTCTTTCCAGTTGTCTTAACATGCTCCATTTTGGGTGATATATACAGTCTGCATTTTGACACATTTTGATTTATGGTCAAAATAGCGTATACACCCCCTTAAGAGTTTTCACTATATATACATGCCTCACATCTATTACGCCATCTAATTTCTTCTCGTCTGCTCTCATTCCTGATAGAAATAGCCAGTATCGCATACCGCTTTCGAAACACAGCTGCGGGCGATTTGGAAGCAGACTGCCTTGCATTGTTTTCCATTGGTATGAGTTTTGGTCATTTAGAAAGCTATGGCCAACTACTGAACGTAAACTCGCCCAGAAATGACAAACAGCCACAAATGCTGGACTTGATAGCTACGTCCTGTAAACGATATGCAACTAACTTTATTTTATTTATAGTTATTAGTATTGGCCCAGCAGGGTTCCCGGGCTACCGCCATTCGGTTAAATGCCAGGTAGCGATACACACAATTAAGTCTCAGATGTTATATTGTTCCGTCTAACGTGTTATTTTGAGAGAATTACACTTAAATTAGAAGACATTTTCCCCAGACCTTAAAGGTGTAGTGGGTACACGTTGCTAACCCAATATATCGGAAATATATATTCGGGAATAATTCGGGAGTCTCCGTGGCGAAATGGTCAAGCAGTTTGACTCGGGTTCCGAAGGTTGTGGGTTCGATTCCGGGCCGCGTCCTTCGGTTCACGAGTTAAATTATTCAGAGACTCCTGTGGGTCGTGGCTAGAGCTACGGAGTTCGTGCTTTGTGCGACGCTTTCCGCGCTGCGGAAAGAGACCGAGCCATATGGGATAAAACCCGGTGTAATGAAGTCGACCCTGTCGACTTTTAAGCGACTTTTAAACTATATATTTGTCGACCAATCGGCACTCAATTTATGAAATGGTTAATGTCAAACAGGTCGCATTTACTTCCAAGATAATTTTATATTACCCGTGTTAAGCAGGATCCTCCTAGAAAAACAGGTGCATTTTTATCTTAAATGCCCCGATTTGAGGGGATTCGAACAGGAGATAACCAGGCCAGTATACAAGCGTAATGGTTACTACGCTGCCATGGCTTTGTGTCGAATATGCACTCTGATGTGCCCCTGTCGAATCTGAATATTAAGTTATTATGTCTAACTGCAATGTAGCAAGACCTATGGGTTCCCGGCATATATGCAGAAGTTCAGCACCTTCACAAGAATGGCATTTTGCTGCAAATAATAAATAACCCCACAACATAGGCTTCAATATCAAGAGGAAGAACACACAACAATTGTTCGTTTGGAACAAAAATTAATTTTATTCATTCTGCTTCTGCAGGGATGTGTTATTTTACGATCTCTGAGCTGCAACATTTTTATTTACTATATTTTTCAGTGTTAGTATTTGATTGTTTCCTGTGCTGGTTATGAAATTGGCTTAATTTCCGCGGAGTTGCTCGCATACATGGACAGACAAAGATCAAGAACATTGCGTGTGTTTTCTGCCCACGGCTTGTATGTGTGCTAGGAAATGAACAGGCTGGTAGACTAGCACTACTCGACGTCGAGGTGTGTTATGAAAAGTCTAATATGGTGACGGCTTTCTGGGACGGAGTGAAAGTGCAGCAAAACAAAGGATTCTCATTTGGAGAGGCTATATATTCGGGGGATGAGCAGAGTTTATGGATGACATTTAACTCGTGGAAAAAATAAAACCAATCGGTCGTTCAATCAGGCTGCTAGCACTATTAGCATGCACACGCTTTGTTGGTGACTAAAGAATAGGACGGAACACACGCGGGGAGGTCCTGAAAGCAATGATGGTATTTTGTATTTCCATTTATATAATCTTCTTCCGGGGTTGCTATTTATTTAGTGCATCGTTTGTCAGCTGGGCATTTTGACTATGCGGTTAAACTGTGCACTGGCATCTTCTTCTATTTTAAAAAAAAATTTGTCCCTTACATTTTTGTGAGATTTTAGCGAGTTCACCCTGAAAAGGACTACCGGTAGTTCTTAGAAGGAATCACCGTAGACTTGCCACTAACCACGCCCTGCTGCATGTTTACTCCGTGTGTTTCTTGCGCTTTAACAAAATAATCACGTGGAGGACTGGTCGTGAAAAGGAATTATTCCTTCTCGTTTAAATTTTTTAAATATACATTATGTCTTCTTAACATTTCAGAGACAATGGCGAACTACTGAACGTAAACCTGCCAAGAGATCACAACAGCAACAAATGCTGCTGTTGACTGCGACGTCCTTGAAAGGATATGCAACTAACTTGTTTACTTCTTAACATAGTTAACTTCTTCTATTCGCTCACTGTTGTTGACCCATTTTACACTAGCTCTTGAGTCATTGCCCTGATGAGGCATGTATTTGTTCCATAACTTGGTATTTCTTTGATGTTTGCTTTGTTTCTAATTTATTTATTGTTTTGTTGTTGTTAAGTTGCAGTCGAGTAGTCTTGGCATTGTTGAACCTTGATTTCTGACTTCTTGTTCTTAGAGGTCTTTTGACATACTGTTTGATTTTCTTGAGTTGTAGTTCAACGTTATCCTATTTTGGTATTGTTTTTAAATGCATGTTTGTTAAATTTGATTCTGGGCCTTCATGTGCGCCAACTAGGCGATTTTTAGTTGGATTTCTTTCTTCTCTTGTTTTTTTCGTTGTCAACACCTGTTTCTAATTTATTGGACTGTTTTGCTTGACCTAACTGCCCGCAAGAACGCTTTTATCAGTTCTTTCAGTTGTGTTATCTGTATACAGCTGAAGATAAGTAATTGCTTAATCAACTGATACCCTATTTTCCAATGGTGATATTCTATTCCGGGAAGAGAGGTAGAAGAAGGCCAAAGAGAAGATGGGTTCATTATGTGGCAGATGATCATCATATAAGTGTATCGGAAGCGGGACATTTTGCTTATGACCGAGAAGTTTTCCCGAAGATTGTTCAGGGAGCGTGGTTCTGCAAAAGTTCATACTACTGAATGAATGGATGAACGATATTCTATTGATTGTCTTGCTTCTCAGTCACTCCTTCTTCTATTATAGATTTTCTGTGATAGAAATGTGCATTGTCTCCCCATTACTGTAGGACGAACTGCATAGGTTTGGTCCCGTGCGAGTCCAAACGTTTGACACATTTTCCAAATGCATTCGGCTGTTACACGTTATCTTTCTTCATAGGTGGTCACTCGGTGAAGGGATCTCTTCTCACACCAGTTATTACACACACACACAAAAAGGATACTTTGACATATTTTCTCTCAGACATAATGCAATACATAAGTTTCATCATTTGATTGCATCACCACAGCATAGTACTGTGCCTCAACATTGTTTTCTAAGGTAATTTTACCTGATCACTAATTTATCTAATTTTAGCAATCTAATTAGTCTAAATGGCGCATGTTTATGTTTTATTATTTATATCATTAGCAATATTGCATTTCCTATTTTCTCCCTACAAATAACTACCTTATGCAACATATTTACCCCCGTCTATTGCTGTATCGTTTCATATCATGAAGACATTCCGTCTGTGTATCACTTTCCTGTTCTGCTTTCTATTGCAATTTAAACCTATGAAACTCCAGTGGATATGACAGTAACATGTATATAATTAACTCTGCAAAATAAACACATTCCAGAAATAAAAGCAATTTCCACTACTTATTGGACTTGTCTGACCCTTTAGAGGTCACCTTTGCTTCATACATTGAAGTATCTCTGCCGTCCCTGGATACAAACGTTTTCCTGGGTCAACCGGTACCTTTAACTACGTATATAACTCAGAAATGCGACTGATGGAATTCCATTGCCGATGCGATAATTTAATATTAGAGACGTCTGCAATCAGATACTCATGATAGCCTCGAAATTATGCCTTTCGATGTTCGATAAGACAGTAATTACTAGCTTCAGTCGCAACTGGGAACAGTTGATTATGGCTTGTCGGAGACCAGGGTATAGTTCCTTGAGATCAACAGAAACCATACACACACAGATAGGAAGAGCAGTCATTACTAATATTGTTCTCATGATAACGTATGTTCAGAGTCAATCTAGGTTTGGAGTTTACAGTCAACCGTCAGCTGTTGATGCACAGGGTACCTTTCGCTTTTAAATTGTGGATGATATGTAAACATTTTAAATGATCCCTTTACACGATTTCGGGTGCTTTGGAAATATGGTGTTAGTTCCATATGTGTATACATTAATCGGCAATCTGTAGGTTATGCCGTCATTATCACAGCGATCGCCTTTTTTTTTGTCATATTTCCTAGCATATTTTGTTGGCGCTGTCCATTGTTCAAATCCCACTGCGCGAGAACTGAAAACCTTGTAATTTCTCGTGTGTTGGGCTTAAAACAACGGCCTAGTTCTAATTGGAGTTTATGTAAACGACATTATGCGTCACTAAAGTTACTTCCGCCAAACTCTTTATTCAAACATTGTCTCCCAGTTACGGCTTGTTATGTAAACTCCTTCTGTCATCTTCCCGAAGGTAATTTTCAGATTAGTGAAGCATTCACATGTCAATCCCGCAATCTAATTTATACCATTATCTGCAACAGATATAACATGACATTTATTGCTGAAACCTGTAGGAAGTTAGCGGATCATTTCCGTGAACATATCAAGGTCATCTATACGAAGGCTGACAAACAAATCTCAATTCAACTGCTCCACCACCTAGGAGAATCGCTCATTTTTGACACTGCTTTAAAATATTGCTCAGCATACCACACGATTCTGCATATTTATGAAAATTGCCCTCATTCATAGAGGTAATTGTGGAACAGTTCGATTATTTTCTTACAAATTAACACACTTATTATATATACCCCCTTATTTCTAGAGTAGTGGATCGGTTGTCTGGCTTTTTTTCCCCCACATGGGAAACTAATGCACAGACGCAGCTTTGTTTAAATATCCGGTCCGTCGATTATGAAGACTGAAAAGATCATTCGATTAAGTGCGCTGTACAAAGTAGGCTAACTCAAAATTATAAACCTACCCACAAAAATATTGAGTCATTCTGGCACACAAACACACACACACACTGTGTGCTCCTTGAACTATGTTGAGTTGTCCCCGTGCATGATTTATGGGAGACTACGTGAGACGGAAAGGTGATATTCGCGTGTAGTGGAAGTGACCATTGTTTGCTACATGTTACAGCTTACATATATCCCCTACGAACCTACATAATATGGCGTATGTATTTCATTGCCAAGTCCAGAAGGAAATCACATCTATATCTATAAAACAGAGTGTATGTATATATGTATGTATGTATGTATGTATGTATGTATGTATGTATGTATGTATGTATGTATGTATGTATGTATGTATGTATGTCCTTTATTTGTTCGCGAAAGGTCCATCCGATTGAGATGAAATTTTCTACACGTCTTCCTTTCATTCCAGAGCTGCCAACTGTGCCAACTATTTTTTTAGTGTGAAATCGCCTGCTTACTCAGTATTATTTCATTTTTCATTTTTCATTATAATTTTATATATCTCAGGGGACCTAACTCTGTAAAAGTTATTTCAAGGGGCATAACTTTTCTGTATAACTTATAGTCATATTGTGGCATCGTTTTCAAAGATTTATAAATTCTTTGTCCATAGTTATATACCGGCATATGAGTTATAATAAATAATGATACAATCTGTAAGGCATTTTCAAATTTTTCATAAAAATAATGCACAATGCATAACATTGTAACTCATCTTTATTTGCTTAAGAAGTTACTGTAGTCATGCAGGTGATTAGAAAGAGTTTTCATTAAAAATAATGGATGGTGTGTGGAAGGACATTCTTTTAAGTTACTTTTTTGTTGTATGAATTTAATGAGAACTTATATGACTACTTATATGAATTAAATGAGATGCTCCCCACCAGGGACTGGGCGAAGCCGGACAGGGTCAGGCAGACAGACAGACAGACAGACAGACAGACAGGACAGACAGACAGACAGACAGATAGACAGTCGGGAACAGGAACTTATATGACTACTTATATAAATTAAATGAGATGCTTCACACCAGGAGCTGGGCGATGCCGGGCCGGGTCAGACAGACAGACAGACAGACAGACAGACAGACAGATAGTCGGTAACGGGAACGGGAACTTATATGACTACTTATATGAATTAAATGAGATGCTCCCCACCAGGGACTGGGCGAAGCCGGGCAGGGTCAGGCAGACAGATAGACAGACAGATAGACAGACAGATAGACAGTCGGGAACGGGAACTTATATGACTACTTATATGAATTAAATGAGATGCTCCACACCAGGAGCTGGGCAATGCCGGGCCGGGTCAGACAGACAGACAGACAGACAGACAGACAGACAGACAGACAGACTGACAGACAGACAGACAGACAGACAGACAGACAGACAGACAGTCGGTAACGGGAACGAGAACTTATATGACTACTTATATGAATTAAATGAGATGCTCCCCACCAGGGTCTGGGCGAAGCCGGGCAGGGTCAGCTAGTCTTCTTATTATAATTAGGATCGTCTGTGTCTGTACTTGTATGTCTGGAATGTATCTATGTATGTCCTTTTTTAATTTTCGTTCGCGAAAGCGGACGGCCCATTCGATGAGAGAAATTTTCTACACGCGCTATCCTTCAATCCAGAGCTGGCACTGTCATAGTCTTCTTTTCTATCTTCCATCCTCCTCCCTCCACACTCCCACGCATACGTACGTAAATATATGATGATGATGATGAAGAATCCCCGAACCAAACGACTAGGGAAGGGAGAAGGATGACGTGACTACACAGAATCGCAACTTTGGCAAGAACCGGGACGAGCTAATTTGCAGATACATCCTAGCAAGTGCCGTGCCGGCTGGCGTAGCGCGTCTCATGGCTCTACCGTAGATGCTCAGTCTTTGGTTTTTTGGATCACTCTGCTGCTGTACGATTCCTCCATTGCCACGGACAATATCAATACAATTCATCTTTTTATGTGTAAGGAAGTTATCATACAGTCGTGTAGAAGGAAGAAACGACACTAGACGAGTATGATATTCGGAATGGAGCGAACTCTATCCTCCTTCTGCGACGAGCCGATGGGAGGCCACAACCTCGCGCCCCCCGTGGGAGGGTGCTTGGGATTGCAGGTGGGAGTAACGCAGGAGGTTATGATGGTAGTTGGGAGGGTCGGCGGAGTAGTGAGGGGGTAGTGGGCGTTGTGGGGTATAGTGGCGGGGATTGATGTGAGTCGTGGTTTTGTCACCTGGGGGCCGCGGCGTAGCCCGCGCCTCGAGCCCGCCCTCGAAGCATGCCTGCGTAAGACCTCGCCCGGCGTGTCCGACGCCCCCGCCGCTCTCGCAGCCCTGGTCCCCCGCCCCCTAACCGCACGCCAGCCGCCCCGCGTCCCCCCCTCACTGCCGCTGCAGCGGCCCGGCCGACAGACCCCGGCGCCGAGCCGAGGCCCACCGACCGCAGCCGGACCCTTGCCAGAAGCCGCCGACCGGCCGGCAGGGCGGCCACGCATAGCCGTCCGCAACGCAGCATCCGCCCTCCCGTCCTCCGGGCCTCGCCGTGCGGGTCCCTGTGCCCGAAGAGAACCGGCACGCCGACCGCAGTAACCCCGGCCTCCCACCCCCCCCCGGCAGAAATCCGCCCCGCGCGCCGCACCACCCGCCGCAGAAAGCTTACCCGCCTCAATCCTGCTCTCAACGCCCGGACCGTAGTCCTCCCGGGCCCGGCCGCCATCCGCGGCCGACTCCCCCCACCCCCCCCAATAGAAAACCCGCTCGGAACGCGCCGGCCGCGCGCCCGACCCTCCAAGTATGGACAGCCACGACCACAGGGCAGAACCCGCCAGAAGCCGCCCAGCGGCAAACGGCCCGGGAGCGGGCCGCCCACAGAAGAGAGATCGGGCGCGGGATAAGGGAAGAGGAGGAACGCGACAGGACGGGGAAGTGAACCAGTCTGAGAATGACGAAGCAGAGAAGGGGGAAAGAGGCAGAAGAAAAATGGACTTAACGGAAAAGGCCAGACGGCACAGAACACGCAGCAGAAGGAAAGGAAGAAAGCGAAGGAGGAAGGTGGCGAAGAAGGGACAAAGGCCGACGGGAAAAACCGTACTGGCAAGAGGCCGAAGATCGACAGCGCCAAAGAAGAAATAGAAGAAAGTGAGCAAAGAAGTGAACGAAGTCGACGGAAAAAAGCAGGCACGCTACGACTGCCTGCGGTTTAGCGAATAACGGAATAAGAACGCGCCTTCGCGCAGCACACTCTCGAATACACACTAAGCAGACTAACGAACAAAAGATGGAAAGCAGATAGTTTTGCTGTTCCCGCCTAGCTTCCTTATCTCCTCCTCCTCCCAAGTCCCAGTTTTCCTATAATAATAGCCCTAACCCTCATCTCCCCTCCTCGCTACTATCGATCGAAACTAGTACTCCTCACGACTCCCCTCTCCATCCCTCCTTCTCCCCCATAACCTCACCCCTCTTCCTCCTCTCCTCCCTCTTCCTCCTCCCTCTTCCCTTTTTCCCTCCCCTCCTCCCTACCTCCTCCTTCCTCCCTCCTTCATTCTCCTCCCTCCCTCCTCCCTCCTCCTCCTACTTCCCTCACTCCCTACTCCTCCCCTCCCTCCTCCCTATCCCTCCCTCCTGTCCTTTCCTCTCCTCCTCCTTCCTCCTCACCTCCCCTTCCTCCTTCCCTTTCCTCCTCCCTCCCTCTCCTCCCATCCTCATCCTCCTTCCTCCTCCCCCTCCCATCTTCCCTCTTCTTCCTCCTCCCTCCTCCTCCTCCTTCCTCCTCCTTTTCTCCTCCTCCTTCTCCACTCCCTCTTTCTCCTACTCCTCCTGTCCTCCTCCTCCTCTCTCCTACTCATCCCTCCTCTCCATGCGCTCCTCTACCTCCCTCCTCCTCCCTTCCTCTCTCCTCCTGCCTTCTCTTCCTCCTCCTCACTCCTCCCATACTACTCTCCCTCCTCCTCCATTCACATTCCTCCTCCTCCCTCTACCTCCTCCCCCTTCACATTCCCCGTCCCTCCTCCTCCTCATCCCTCCTTTCCTCCCTACTCCTCTCTCTCCTCCTCTTCCGCCTCCTCCTCCTCCCTCCTCTCCTCCTCCTCCTCCTCCCTCTCCTCCTCCTCACTTCCTTCTCCTCCCTCCTCCTCACCCCTCTAAATCCTCCCTCCTCCTCACTTCACATTCCTCTCCTCCTCCCTCTTCCTCCTCCTCCCTCCTCCTCCTCCAGCCTCCTCCCTCCTCTTCCTCTCTCCTCCTCCCTCCTCCTCCTCCTCCTCCTCATCACTCCTCCTCACTCCTCCTCCTTCTTCCTCCCTCCTCCCTCACTCCTCTCCTCCTTCTCCCTCTCCGCCTCCTCCCTCCTCCTCCCTCATGCTCCCTCTACCTCCTCCTCCTCCTCCTCCTCCCTCTACCTCCTCCCCCTCCTCCCTTCACATTCCTCCTCCTCCCTCTTCCTCCTCCTCCCTCCTCCTCCTCTCTCCGCCTCCCTCCTCCTCCTCCCTCCTCCTCCTCCTCACTCCTATCTCATCCTCTCCCTCCTCCTCCTCCCCTCCTCCTCTTCCCTCCTCCTCCTCCCCCTCCTTCTCCTCCTTCTCCCTCCTCCTTCTCCCTCTTCCTCCTCCCTCTTCCTTCTCCCTCCGCCTCCTCCCTCCTCCTACTCTCTCCTCCTCCTCCCTCCTCCTCCCTCTCCCTCCTCCTCCCTCTCCTCCTCCTGCTCCCTTCTCCTCCTGCGTTCTCCTCCTCCCTCCTTCTCCCTCCTCCTCCCTCTTCCTCCTCCCTCCTCCTCGCCTCCTCCTCCACCCTACTCCTCCCTCCTCCTCCTAATCCCTCCTCCTCCCTCCTATTCCTCCCTACTCCTCCTGTCTCCTCCTCCTCCTCCTCCTCTTCCCTCCTCCACCTCCCTCTTCCTCCTCCCTCCTACATTTACCCAAGACAGACAGACAGTCAGACAGATAGTCGGGAACGGGATCTTATATGACTACTTATATAATTTAAATGAGATGCTCTCCACCATGGGCTGGGCCGGGTCAGACAGACAGACAGATAGATAGATCAGAACAGACAGACAGACAGACAGACAGACAGACAGACAGACAGTCGGGAACGGGAACTTATATGACTACTTATATGAATTAAATGAGATGCTCCCCACCAGGAGTTGGGCGATGCCGGGCCGGGTCAGACAGACAGACAGATAGATAGTCGGAACGGGAACTTATATGACTACTTATATGAATTAAATGAGATGCTCCCATCAGGGTCTGGGCGAAGACGGGCCAGGTTCAGACAGACAGACAGACAGACAGACAGACAGATAGACAGACAGACAGACAGACAGACAGACAGATAGTCGGTAACGGGAACGAGAACTTATATGACTACGTATATGAATTAAATGAGATGCTCCCCACCAGAGTCTGGGCGAAGCCGGGCCGGGTCAGATAGTCTTATATATAAATTAGGATCGTCTGTCTGTCTGTATCCCCCTCCTTCTTCCTCCTCCTCCCTCTCCTCCTCCTCACTCCTCCTCCTCCCTCCTCCTCCCTCTACCTCCTCCCTCCTCCTCCCTTCACATTCCTCCTCCTCCCTCTTCCTCCTCCTTTCTCCTCCTCATCCCTCCTCCTCCCATCTCCTCCTCCATCCTCCTCCTACCTCTACCTCCTCCTCCCTTCACACTCCTCCTTCCTCTTCCTCCTCCTCCCTCCTCCTCCCTCCTCCTCCTCATCCCTCCTTCTCCCTCCTCCTTCTTCCTCCCTCCTCCTCCTCCTCCTCCCTCCTCCCGCTCCTCCTTCCTCCTCCTCCTCCCTCTCCTCCTCCTCACTCCTCCTCCTCCCTCCTCCTCCTCCCTCTACCTCCTCCTCCCCTCCCTTCACATTCCTCCTCCTCCCTCTTCCTCCTCCTCCCTCCTCCTCCTTCTTCCTCCCTCCTCCTCCTCCCTCCTCCCCCTCCTCCTTCCTCCTACTCCCTCTCCTCTCCTCCCTCCTCCTCCTCCCCTCCTCCTCACTCTAACCTCCCTCCTCCTCTCCTCTACCTCCTCCCTCCTCCTCCCTTCACTTCCTCCTCCCCCCTCTTCCTCCTCACTCCCTCCTCCTCCTCTCTCTGCCTCCCTCCTTCTCCTCCCTCTACCTCCTCCCTCCTCCTCCCCTTCACATTCCTCCTCCTCCCTCCTCCTCCTCCCCTCCTCCTCTTTCCCTCCCCCTCCCTCCCCCTCCTTCTCCTTCTTCTCCCTCCTCCTTCTTCCTCTTCCTCCTCCCTCTTCCTTCTCCCTCCGCTTCCTCCCTCCTCCTACTCTCTCCTCCTCCTCCCTCCTCCTCCCTCTCCCTCCTCCTCCCTCTCCTCCTCCTGCTCCCTTCTCCTCCTGTGTTCTCCTCCTCCCTCCTTCTCCCTCCTCCTCCCTCTTCCTCCTCCCTCCTCCTCGCCTCCTCCTCCACCCTACTCCTCCCTCCTCCTCCTAATCCCTCCTCCTCCCTCCTATTCCTCCCTACTCCTCCTGTCTCCTCCCTCCTCCTCCCTCCTCTTCCCTCCTCCACCTCCCTCTTCCTCCTCCCTCCTACATTTACCCAAGACAGACAGACAGTCAGACAGATAGTCGGGAACGGGATCTTATATGACTACTTATATAATTTAAATGAGATGCTCTCCACCATGGGCTGGGCCGGGTCAGACAGACAGACAGATAGATAGATAGATAGACAGACAGACAGACAGACAGACAGTCGGGAACGGGAACTTATATGACTACTTATATGAATTAAATGAGATGCTCCCCACCAGGAGTTGGGCGATGCCGGGCCGGGTCAGACAGACAGACAGATAGATAGTCGGAACGGGAACTTATATGACTACTTATATGAATTAAATGAGATGCTCCCCATCAGGGTCTGGGCGAAGACGGGCCGGGTCAGACAGACAGACAGACAGATAGACAGACAGACAGACAGACAGACAGATAGTCGGTAACGGGAACGAGAACTTATATGACTACTTATATGAATTAAGTGAGATGCTCCCCACCAGGGTCTGGGCGAAGCCGGGCCGGGTCAGCTAGTCTGCTATAAAAACCACTAACGTGTGGAACTGAAACTATAAACACGTTTCCAGGAGAACGCGTGCACACACACACACACACACACACACACACATTCACACACACACACACACACACACACACACACCCACTCACACTAACGTATATAATCACATGCATTACACAACATACAGGAATGAATGTAAATATGACAGCCTCCAACTGTTGTTGTTTCTAATGTTGTATGTCCTTTGAGATCAACCCCTTTCTCACGTTGATTTTATTAGCCAATTTTACGTTTGATAGTTTGTCATTTTCTTAATGGCTGGTTGGATTTTCCGGCTGTGTTTCTCTAGGTAACAGGAAAGCCTGCCCTAAGCGCAAACATTCCTTAGCCGCCTCTTACGACATGCATGAAGGGTGCAGTGGTTCGTTGCTTCCCTTGCTGGTCGCGGTAACATGCAGTGGTACTATTCGGTGTCTACCTTGCGGGTCGCGGTAACATGCAGCGCTACTACTTCCGTGCTTACCTTGAAGGTCCATTGAGCCGGGAGTGCAGGGAATGGCCAGCAGGGGCCACGGAAGTGGAAATCCATCAACTAATTCAGGATAATGCTCGCTCGGGTGATGAAATTATCTACACAGATGGGTCGGTGTTGAGATGTAGGAGAAGTGCCTGGGGGTTCTTAGCAAAAACTAATGGTCGACTTTTGGTGCAGGAGAGCCTGGCATATGATACCACAACATCCAGCTTAAGAATGGAGGTGGAGACGGTCAGTGCAGCTTTCCGCTGGATGGAGAATACGATACACACACACATCGTGATTGTAACTAACTCAGAAAGCATTTTGAGGAAGATGAGGACAGGCAAGCTTCGGGAAAAGTTGCTTGCTTCGCTTGGGAGGTCACGGGTGGCAAGCATCACCTGGGTCTTTTCCTCCGGGGCATGCCAGTGTTCTGGGGAATGAACAGGCGGACAGATTGGCTGGCTCTGCAAAACTTGGTGGAGTATTGATGCATGACAAGGCAGACGTGGTTGTAGCCTCGTGGGAGCACGTGCACACCTCGGAGAAGCAAATGGATCACCATGTTCTGGCAAGAATGAGACAGCGAGGAGTGACGAGAGGATCTAGCCGATGCTCGACGCTTAGAGGAAAAGCGAGACGAACATATAATCAGATTGCTACAGGTACTATTGGTGTTGGAATTCTTCGCTGGCTGCTGAAGATGGGGACGGAGCACTTATGGGAATGCCCCGAATGCCATGATGTCGGTTCCTAAATCAATCAATCATTGATCAAAACATGAAGGTCCCGACAACATGCAGTGCTGATATTCGTTGCCTAGCTTGCTGGTCGCAGTAACACGGACTGAATCCCCCTACATTGTCTTTTAAGACAACCTGGTAGATTACATAGTCAATATTCGGTGTTTCCACCCAGGGACAACGGACATACGGATTTGAAATGAAAACAGGTGAACGACAGGGATTTCTTTTTTCACAAATATTATTTTGTACTGACTATAGACTAAGCAGCAACAACTACAACTAGAATTGAAATTCAGTAAACTCTACCAAAGCAGCTTGGTAATGTGGACTTCGCCGACTACAATGTACTCCTGTCACACACACTTAACCAAATGCAGAATAAACTAATCACGCTCGAAGAGAAGCCACAATAGGTCTAAAAAAAAGTACCATGATAAGACACAGAAAATGAGATTACACCAATTAAATAGTATATATTATAATTATATAAAATATACTTTTTTTAAAGTCTAGTTTAACATTGGGTATCTGGACAAGTGAGTTGAAATAAACTTTAAGGACCGATACATTCGTTTACTCCGCGCTCTGTGGCAGATGGGTTACCGGCGCAGTTCGTAATCTCGCAACCGCGTTCAAAGCACAGCTACGAAATAGTATGGGTACCGGTCGTTCAGAAAGCAATGGCAAACTACTGAACGTAAACTTACCAAGAGATCACAACAGCAAAATTAAAGCTGGAGTTGAATGCGACATCTTGTAAAAGGATATGCAACTAACTTTTAACATTGCTTTTCAGATTGAAAGAGCTCTGGAAAGCTTATTTGAAGTGAGGTTACCGACCTGGGAACAAAGCACAGCCTCCAGGAGGAATGAGTTCAAAGTCGACCGTGGCGTCTCCGAGCTTAGAAGCCAGCAGAGTTTCCGAGACAAATCCTGATTCGTCGCATCTGATGAGATGTACGAGTATAATGTTCGCAGGCCATGATTCAGCACTGCATATATAAACTGGCTAGAACTTGGCCTAGATTTCTGATTAAAAACAAAGTATTTCCCTATTGAATTTAAACACACAGACTACAAACAACAGACTGCTCGATCTATTGCTGGCATGATTCGCAACATCTCCTCAATGCTTACTATAGACTTATATATCATGTGAAGTTAAACATAAGTTAGGTGCATATCCTTTACATGATGTTTGCAGTCAACACTAGCATTTCTTTTTGTGTGTGCTGTTGTTGATGTCTTGACAAGGTTAGGTTCAGTACTTTGCCATTGCTTTCTGA
Source organism: Cepaea nemoralis (assembly GCA_014155875.1). Taxonomy (NCBI): domain Eukaryota; kingdom Metazoa; phylum Mollusca; class Gastropoda; order Stylommatophora; family Helicidae; genus Cepaea; species Cepaea nemoralis. Next base: position 139,379 of record JACEFZ010004038.1, on the reverse strand, counting down.
ACGACCGGCACCCATACCATTTCGAAAAAATATAAACCAGCGCAACGCGGTCATCTGCCAAATCGCTCACAGCTGTGTTTCCAACGCGGGTATCCGGGATCACGAACCGCGTCCGTAAATACCTGGGCCACAGAGACCGGCATCATGTGAAGTAAACAATGATGCCGGTCTCTGTGACCACCTTTCACAGATACCGGCATCACGTGAAGTAATCAAATAATTACACGTTGATTGCAATAATGAAAACACAGTCATTCATAGTGTTTGAATGCTGGGCACTCGTTACCCCAACGGTAACTGCACGTTTAGAATGAAGTCTTTCTGTATGCACATAATTGGTTGCGACTGCCTAATTGCAAAGACCTCGGTATATTTGAGCAATCAGTTTATGTTTCATAGATTGAGCATATTATTGAAATCATTATTAACGGGCTTCTGGCATTTTATTGTCAACAGAGTCTAACGAAGTGCCCAGAGAAAGAGAGAGAGAGAGAGAGAGAGAGAGAGAGAGACAGACAGACAGACAGAGAGAATGAGAGAGAGAGTGAGAGAGAGAGAGACAGAGAGAGTGAGAGAGAGTGAGAGAGAAAGAGAGAGAGAGACAGAGAGAGTGAGGGAGAGAGACAGAGAGAGAGACAGAGAGAGTGAGAGAGAGAGTGAGAGAGAGAGACAGAGAGAGTGAGAGAGAGAGAGAGAGAGAGAGAGAGAGAGAGAGAGAGAGAGAGAGAGAGAGAGAGACAGAGAGAGAGAGAGAATACGTTAAGCATCCACATCGGTAGGTTTTCACCTTGTTACACAAATTACGTTTTTAGGGCTTGCATGCAGTTACAATTTCGCCAATCAGTAATGAAAGTTAACACCAGGATCGCATTTGTAAATAGTTGCAGAAAGCACCTAGCTAACTCAGAGGGATTGGCTACTCACCAGTCAGCAATCAATATTAACATTGACAAGGCTAACATGTATAGAGCGGAAACTGATTTATATTCAATAACTTATTAGGCCTCCGTTATCCGCATGCCAAACACAATTTCTGTTACAAATTTAGCAAGCGTGAGAAAAAATAAACTTAAACATAAAATCAGCACATGCAAAGAGCTATATTTCTGTTTTCTTAACTAACAATGTACATACTATATTTAAGAAATGATTATTCTATACTTTTACTTCCGTTTGGTCCTTACATCGGTGTAAATATGGAATTAATGATTTCATCATCTTGTGTTACATTTAATTTCATATTTCATCTGCAAACATATGTCAGAATTCTGGCGCTTGTGTGTGTGTGTGTGTGTGTGTGTGTGTGTGTGTGTGTGTGGCTGTATAACCACATGCACTTTGATGCAGGTTGAAGTCATTAAGTAACATGACTTTTAGTAAAATGTGCATGGAAGAGTGTGGACAAGCGGTAACTGTTACTGTAAACCACAAACTGACACTTAAGCAATGACCCATTTGTGGAAGTATGGATCGAGCAGTTTGCACATTCGCAATCGATATTACAAAATGGCTTCCCCACTATCGCTGTATTAGAACAACGAGCCGTTATTGTTACTTATTTGTCAAAGAGTATGAAACAATGTGAAATCTACTTATGAAAGATATGTCAGTGGTAAGACTGTGAGTCTGGGAAGAGTGTATGAATGCGTAGAAAGATAGATACACTAGAGATCTTGAAACATTCGGCATATTGTCCAGACTTGACGCCATCGGACATTCACTTACTTGGACCCTTGGGAGAATAGTTTTGAGGACAGAGGTTGCCAATGACAGCAAGGCAATGGAGTGTTATCGGTGTTAGGGGCACATTAAAACCCTTGCTTTCCTAGAAGGAATCAACAAATAGTAGGCAGGTGAGCCTAGGCAGGAATACTATATTGAGAAATAACACAATTGTGCTTAAATGTTGTGGGATGTGGATTTTAATGTATGAGAATATTATGTTAAAAGTCTAGGGGAATTATTGATTCTCTGGTCACTTGTTAGAATGCAGGGTGATTAGGGATATTAACCACAAACCCCAGGAGAACACAGTTCAATCCTTGAAACCATAGCATCTGTGTGTAGGTTTCCCTTCCCACTTCATCACCCTTTAAGTTTACTATAGTGCTAGAAGGATATTGATTGTTCACAACATATAAACAACCACTGATGAACACCACATTTACTTGATGTACACATCAACAAATTTTGGACAAACAGTTCAAGTATGAATCAAGATCTGCAGTTATATATATATATATATATATATATATATATATATATATATATATATATATATATATATATATATATATATATATATATACACATATATATGTGTGTGTCTGTGTGTGTGTGTGTGTGTGTGTGTGTGTGTGTGTGTGTGTGTGTGTGTGTGTGTGTGTGTGTAATGAACACTATGCATTTTCAGACAGGCATGGGAATGATTTTCATTATCAAAACACATTTATCCCACTTCACCATAGAAAACTACAATGTTATTACAAACAAGACAACAACCACAAATTGGTTCTACTTTCATTTACCCTCACAATTAAGGCAAATAAAGATCTAAGTATATAGAACCCAACATATAAACATTTGTTTGTGACACCTTTTACAATTTTCTCATGTTTAATAATAATGAGTTGGTGTCAAAATACTATACATATATACCATTGGGAAAAAAACTACTGACGTGTTACCTTCAGAAAAACAACAACATATAAACAGCATTTTGTACTACTAATTAAACTAATTAATAGAGTCATTTATCTCCTGGTGTGCGGTTAAGGGTTCATCTTTGCTGTAGATTAGATCCTTTTCCCATTATCTGGGTACCGAATTAATGCACTCAGTTATGTTCCTAATATTTATCCACTGGTAATTGGCTGGTGACTATTTTATAATCCATAATCCAGGAATTGAAAAATCACACACCATATATCCCCTCCGTTGGGGCTAGAATCACGAATATTCTGTTGCCTTAGGCTCGGTGCCCTTTTTGTGAAATTTGGTGCCTCAGGTTGGTCATACTTCAGGATTTCCACTTAAGCTTTGCAGAAGGTAATTCCCTTTATCATCAGGTCTGATGAAAAGTTGACGTCCATTCAGCTTCTCGGCTTATAATATCCGACTACCAAATTGGCTTACACAGAGGTTTCACCCACCTAGTCGCGAGTCTATAACCCATGGCATTTAGGCTGACATTGGACCGGCAAGGAATTAGTCGTTGTTATCTAGTCCAGTGTAGAACTTTAATTGACTGAGAGGCATCTCATGGTAGTATCTGTGACTAGGGCCACAATTGATCTATACCTACATATATCCACAGATGAATAAATCCAGCACAGTAACAGGTTTGCAAACAATTAGATGATTCCTCTTGTTGCTGATGTAGAGGCATTTAGTTGCTTTCATATGGTCTTTTATCTGATAGGGTTCAGGTTTTGGATCCCTGAGGTAATCTGGTGTAGTTATGGTTTTCAGTTGGTACCTTGGTTGTATTGGTTCAGTGTCTTCTCCCCATTTGTTCGAGTTGGTGTTCATAGCTAGAACTTGGTGTTGAATGGCTGAATGGCTGAATCCCATGTTTGACTGTTGCAGCTGTGAGACGTTCTTTCGAAGACTTATCCATTGTTGGATATTAACTTGGTAATCCAACCAACAGTTGAAGGGTTTTCACTGTTGCTAGTTTTAGTAACTTGTAGTAGGATTGTCCCATAGTTTCACTGATTTGGTTGAATGATGAGGCCATAGGTAGTACTTCTCAGAAGTAAAGCAGACGATACACTGTTGTCAGTTACTCTGTTGATCTTCATCTTTGTAGATTATTAGATCTTGAAGTCCATCCTGGATATTCCTACTAAAATAGGACTTAATCACTCACCCAGTCAGTTGTCTTCGAATTTATCTGTTGCTCGCTATGGAGCTATCGAGCGCAGCAGTAAACATTGAGGTATTGCTAGATCCAGACTATGGTTAGGACATTCACTTTCTGACTGTTGACCCAGGATCCAGTTTTAGTGATATAGTCCCACCAAATTCAACCACCACTTGCTTCTCTTCTATAGAAAAGGGATGACAAGAATACAACACGAGCATTAACCTACTGTGTTATGGTAAAAGGTTTACAACACAATTACAAACAAAAATACAACCAACAGGACGAGAATGGGAAAAGAGTGGGTGTCCACGTTCCACTGTCCCTCGTTGCTGGTGTAGAGCCATTGTGACTCTTAATAGTGAGTAAGGTATTTTATCACTTTATATTATGTTCTGTTGTTACTGGGACTATTAGATGAGTGAAGTCATTCTGTCCATCCAACATGTTGATATTGTATCTCTCATTACTTGAAGAGAATAGCCTATACATAATCTCTGTGGTTTCTAATGCCGAGTCTTCCTTTCGGCACTATAATCATCCTTAGGTCAAGGCTATTCAACATTGGCTTCTTAAGTACTGACATCCACATATTTCCTACATCATCTCATGTTTCCACAGGAGTCACATTACAATGTGTATTTCCCAGTAAAAAGTAACAATCAGGACATAGAAAATTTCTCATAACCGAGAAAACAAACATACATTTCTCTGATATTAAGTACATGATAATCATACATAATAATATTAATCATAAAATTTAATGCCTGAGCCAATGGTTTTGAATTTTCTTCAGGGGTTAATCCATAAACTAAAACATACATTGTTTTCCCCCACTGCGTACAGTACATGAGGATAGTAGCGGCTGTAATATATTTTGCCAATGACTGCTATTATTCGGAGTGTATTTATTAGAATAACTTATGCTGCATGGTCCAGTCTTCTGAATATTGCAAGCAATTTATTCACATCAATCTTCGCTTCTGTTCCTACTACAGTTAGATGATGCGGATTGAATCCTATCCGAACATTCATTTCGATCACGCGTTTACTTCCTTTGTTCTTGAATTTATATTCTCAAACATGGCATTTCCCTAGCAATATTTAATGAAATGATTATATGTTCATCACTCATATGGAGTGGTTATTAATATGTTAACAAAAGGATTGCACTAAAATGTAGCACTATAGTTCTAAGTTACAGATTATGATGTGGCAAAGCATTTGATCCCCTGACTACGAGTCAGGAATATGCGTAATCATTTGTATGTCCCCGCATGGATAAAACAAGTTCAGAAATATCCTTAACAGTGAATTTACACTACATAGGATATTTGAAAGTGGCAGACACAAGTTCTCTACTATGAATTATGAATCAAGAGTCTGTTCCCACCTTGAGAAAATGCCTAGAATGTGTTTTTGACCTGAGTTTGATACTCTACGGTACACATAATATTTCTAGGTTATAAGCACTATTAGTTAGATATAAGTTCATAATGCCTATAAAAGGTTTTAACATAGGGATTTGAAATTGTAAAACATAGGAAAAATTACAGCGTGGCACCCACATGTGCTTCATTGGTAAACATCATCCAGCCTGGTTTAAGAGAATTGTTGACTTATTATTCTAACTAATTCTTAATTAAACATACTGGTCTATGTAATACATAAATACATCTTAATAATGTAGATATAACATACCAATAGCTTCAGAGAATGATATATTTTAAGGCAAAATTGCCTTTTCCCCACACGGGGAAACTTTCACATGTCTGCTCTTTGTGTTGTACTGACCAAAAATGGCTACACTCAGCCTTTGTTTAAAAACTAGCCGGTCTTGGCCAGGTGCGTGAACAAAATAAAGCCAAATAAATTAAGCTGTGCCATGGTCAGTCTATCGCTGTTTTAATTCCTACTCCTACATTAAGCAAGATACTTAAACAGTAATTGTAAGGGGTTGTTTATTTTTAAGGGAGTCAATGCTAGGAAAGGGTAAGGACTTTTCAATTTGCCACAAATGTATTGTAAACAAATTATTGAAAAAATGCACGTTACTTAACGAATTCCCCTCGTACTTTCTTTCCTTTTCTACTTATTAAGCCAATTGCTGCATGAGCTCGCATACTTATGTGTCCATCTATTAATGCTAATAACTCACTCACATTACAAAGGTGAATTTTTCTTTATGGTGCTTTCCAATTTACACCCCTAACATTATTTCAGACGTCGACATGGTCGAAATGATAAGATCCGTTGATCTCAAACTTCGTGTGCACTAATGGAGACGCATTCGGTTCAACCCATACACCGGTATTAATTTGAAATTAAAACGTTGGATTCCCGTTCAGAAAGCAATGGCAAACTACTGAAGGTAAAATTGTCTATACAATCAACCTGTGGTTTATATAAACATCATGCAAAAGAAGTGTAAAATTTTTTTTCTGCCATGGTGCCTTCCTATGACACCCTCCCCACTCTTGTAGACACCCTAATTGATATACGTCACTGAGTTATGTGTTTACTATCACGTGCATGCTCATGATATGTAAACCTAATCAAGTTCTCTGTTTAATTAACTACATTTAGTGGCGTTGTTTTTACAGATGACCAAAGTATTATTTATTTATACCCTAATAGTCATCTAAATCAAATTCAACTAAGCTTCTTCAAAGTTTTCTTCCAGATGAGAGGTTTAACGCGATATATTTTCTCTTCTGACGGCGGCTGGGTGGTATCGTTCCATACACCGGTCAGCTGGACTTACATTTTGACTTCCTACTCATACATAAAATGGCAAACTACAGAACATTCAATAGTCTAATAAACACCAGACAGTCAATATGAGCTGGATGTGACTGCAACGTCCAGCAAAGACATGCAACTTGTAGATCTGGTTTGAGGACTTACCATGAAATAATACTTGGAATAACCATAAAACAATGAAGTAGCGGTATATCAACAGCGGGCTATTTCACTTGCTTTTCTTAAGTTAAACGGATTTCGAGACGTGAGTGTATAGCATGAGTACATTGTTCAGGATTCAACCCAGCTTGGCACAAATCAGCACCAACAAGTTAATTAATTTTTTCTAGAGTGCTACAGACGATCGGTGTGATTCTGAACCCAACACGCATCCTTACGGATTAAGCAAAAGCTTATAGATTAGAATCATAGCGATAATATGTTATATCGCTAGAACATGAGGTTTTAAATATTTGAAGAAGAAAAAACCCAGAAGAAACACGTAATAACGTCGGAGAACAACAATCTATGTACTTAATCTAGCAAACACTGGAAATCTCCAGGACGGAATGATGCTTTAATATATTTGTAAAATAATTACAGACATATAAAAGAAGAAACATACTGACATTTGACAAGATAACACAATGCCCATAAAGAACATTAGAACTCGGAAACTAATATTCGTTGAGCATATAAAGCGCCACAATGCAAAGTTAGCCACGCGTAGGAAATACTAGGCAACACAGGCAGTTAGTTAGTTAGTTAGTTAGATAGTTAGTTAGTTAGTTAGTTAGTTAGTTAGTTGGTTGGTTGGTTGATTGGTTGGTTGGTTGGTTGGTTGATTGAATGGTTGGTTCGTTGGTTGGTTGGTTGGTTGGTTGGTTAGTTAGTTAGGTAGTTAGTTAGTTAGTTAGGTAGGTAGGTAGTTAGTTAGTTAGTTAGTTAGATAGATAGACAGACAGACAGACAGACAGACAGATAGACAGATAGATAGATAGACAGATAGACAGATAGATAGATAGATAGATAGATAGATAGATAGATAGATAGACAGACAGATAGATAGACATATAGATAGATAGATAGATAGATAGATAGATAGATAGATAGATAGATAGATAGATAGATAGATAGATAGATAGATAGATAGATAGTTTGTCGAACTATCATCCTCATTGCACATCGAACCTTTCAGTCCATAAGTGCTCGGATCCCCTCCTCAGCAAATCCCGCAGCGTGTAGCGACTCACGACACCAGTTCCGTGTTGGTTTATTACTCTTCTATGGCTTTCTGCGTTGTGTTCTTGTTTGGCCACACCTCTTTTAACTTGTTGTTCTCGCAGCCTGACCATGGTTGTAGATTCCCAGTCATCGCTTACTTTTGGTACAGGCAGAGAACGACAGAGAATGTGTATGCGGAGAGCTTAAGTAGCTTGAAAACACATAATGTAAGCACAACCAATTTCATCAACTTATTAAAAGACAGAGAGGATTGAAGAGTCTGTATCCCCTATGCCTTGCCAGTGTCCGGTTTTTGAAGACAAATACGAATAATCTATCACTACAAGAGTACAGGTTCATGCTTGCCTTTGCCAGGTAGTATTCCATTATCTCCCATTTAACAAATGATTTTGTTTAAGATAAAGAATCACTTTCTACAGAACTGAAAATGCTGTGTCCAAATCTGACAGAGGCTGTCATGAGAAATTGGTTAATATTGACCAGCTAACATTGGCGGTGTTCTCATGATTCTAGACAGGGCCAAGAGTAAACAGTAGTGTCTGGGTTGTGCGTGGTACTAGCATGGTGTAAAGTACACTGGATTAAAACCAGAGCTATCTGGACGCAATCTTTCGTCCATGAAGGTGTAACGTGTCCCTGGGAGCCGCGATAATGTAATGGCTAGCAGGCTTGTCTACCAGTCCTGTGGTCATAAATTCGAATCCCTATCAGCGAAGATAGTGTAAATTAGCCAGGGTTCACATGACGGCCTAGTTTATATTTTGAGAGAATGTTCTGGGGAGTAAAGACGGCCGGGTGATAGTGAAAGCATTACCCAGTGATTGCCGACCGGTCTCTACAACATATTAAACTAACACCACATATTACATGCACCTTCAGTCGTGTAAATGGGTCTTTGACCTTTACTTTAATACTGGCTCTGGGGTCGATAGAGCCGGCAACACGGACATGGCGTATATTTTCTGAAAAGAACTACAATTGTGAATGGAGCTGGTCAGCTCACCGCATAATTATGTAACCTAATACTTGTGATATATTATAAATATGCCATAAAACTGCACTCAGGAGTAGCCCCTAATCTTCCAATCCCTCTAAGCGGAAGTTGAAGAATGTTGTTGCCAGTTGTCCCACTTGCTGGTCGGTTAGTTACGTGTAGGAACCATCCTCTTTCTGTCTTCATTTCAACCAGTTCCTCACTTGATTCCCCACCCTAGTATTCTTAATGGAGTATATCATCAAACGATCAGTCTACATTCACTACAGCCATAAATTTACATGCAAATCTCAGTATCGACTATGATAGTATCTTTACTGTGTATGCATTTAGCCTCGTATCATGGGTACCGGGTAATTGTTCGGAAATTGTCTGTGAAGTAAATCGGAAAATAAGGAATGGTGTCACTTACTCCAATCAGCAGTGACCTAGATTAAGTTGAGTTCACAACTCTAGATTCCTGTGATATCTTCTACAATGGGGCGACATTTATATTTAATGGCATTCTGGATGCCATTGTAGTTTCTCATATAATATTTATTTCTTAAAGGCCCAATTATTCTTGATGGTTACACATAATAAGGGAAGAAATACAAGCTAGATACAACTCTGGAAATAAGATATACTATGCATTACAACATCTGCTGAAAATCAAATGCGCTATCTCGTAACACCAAGATCAAAATATGCAAAACACTGATTAGACCAGTTGTGCTGTATGACTCTGAAACCTGGAGTATAACTAAAGGAGACGAAGCCTTGTTACACACCTTTGAGAACAAAGTCATTAGATGCATCTTTGGACCCATTAGGGATACACAAAGTGGAGAGTGGAAAAGAAGAAGCAACAAAGACATTTATGATCTGTTTAAGTCCCCGCTAATCACTGGTATCATGACGGCTAATAGACTGCAATGGCTGGGGCATATAGAAAGAATGGAAGATAATAGGGAAACAAAACTCGTTTACACTCAGGAATTTAATGACCATAGACCCCGAGGTAGACCAAGAAGACGGTGGAAAGATAATATACATACAGACCTACAAGCACTTGGAATCAACGACTGGCAAGAGAAGGTCAACCAGAGAGACGAATGGAGACGGATTGTATCTGCAGCAAAGAACCTCAATGGCTCGGAATGCTGAAGAAGAAGAAGAAGAAGAAGAAGAAGAAGAAGAAGAAGATTACACATTAATCTAGTTGTATCATTGCTGATTCGCGTAAGTATAAACTAATACATCAGGATTAGTTTACATCGATAAGCAAACGAAAATTAAGGGTCCCGGTGTGACAAATTGTGTATATATTTCAAAACCACTTTGTACTCCGTGGATGATGAGGTTAATATCTCGCCGAGAGTGCCGCTTTCCAATTCCGTTGATTATCATAATTGTTTTCTGAATGGTTTGTTATTGTATTTCGTAGGTAATCTATGAAGTCAGACTGCCCATAATCTTCAAGATTTTGGGGTCGTCTTTGACAAAGCAAACACATTGGCTGATCTCTGTGAACTTCATGATTCTTAAAGATCTACTTAAAATTATAGATTGTAAAGAGTAGCCGTGCCTGTCTCTGTACTGGTAAAATGTACTCGTAAATGTTAGAAAGTCTATCCTCAATACATCAATTAAGTACACACACTTATAACAACCGGAACAGGGAAACCCACGATACTTTTCCAAAACATTGGTGCCAACTTTCAATACATCGACCAGCAAGAGCAAATGTTGCTTTACTGCGTGCATCTGGATTTAACAATGAATTGAACTGTAATTACATTTTAGGGAATATGATGCAATAGTTGTGCAGACAATGACACGACCATACAGAAGAAAACAGTCATGTCGTGCTAGCAAACAGTTAAACATTAGTAATCAAAATACGAGTCACTAGGTCAGTGCGATCTTGTTGTACGTCGTTCGGTTTTAAATCGATCTGTTTATAGTCCATGCAGTGTGACGTTGGTAGTCATGTTTGTCCAAGCCTTCTGTCTCTCTCTTACAAATCATGTATAATACAATGTTCCTCCATGTCATGATGCCCTACTATCCAGTATCTTCCCTCTGCGTCTCCCGTTGCCTCTCTTCCCCTCCAACGTCCCCATTGTGACGACATACACCAACTTTCGTATTCTCATGACACGCCGAAATAATGTTAACTTCTGATGCGGGTAAACATTTCTCTATCTTAGCTAACTTCTTTCAAAATATCGTCATTACACCATCTATCCATCTCATCATTCTTTCATAAAACCACATAGGTCCTCACTTGTCTGCTAATTGCCAATGATTCGCTTCAGTACATCTTTTTTTTTTCTTTTTTTTTATTTTAAATTCGCATATCCTTTACAGGACATCGCTGTCAACAGCAGCATCTTTCAGCTGTCTAATGATTTCTTGGCAAGATTACGCTCAGTAGTTTGCCATTGCTTTCTGAGCGGCCGGCTCAGTGTCCCGCAAGTCACCAGCGGGGGACGAACCGCTCCCAGCTCGCTCCCGCTACGAGACTCTGCGTGACAAACGGGATTACGGAGAAAGTGTTGTAACCCCTCAGCCAGAGAGACCGGCTCTTCAGTACATCAGGCTGGTTTAAATCGATAAGCAAATGTAAAGTTCCCCTTTCAACGCTTTGTTGCATATTATGTATATGGTGAGAGCCCCATATTTTATGAGCAACTCAGTGGGTGATGAGTTTAACATCTCTCCGAGAATAGATATGTGCAACTTTCCAATTCCGTAGATTACCATAATTATTTGAACGAATTGTTATTTAAGTTCGAAGGAGGATATAAAGTTAAACTCTCCATGTATTGTTAGTTTTCACTTCATTTCTTTTGCCTGCGAGTGCCAGAGAATAACTTTTGTTGTTATATTACAAACAAGTTTTATCAAGGTCGTTTATTGTCCACAGTATATTATCTCTGTCCTTCTATAAAGATTTGTGTTTGTCAAGCCAACGTCATCGCGTTCCTCGCTTCTGCGCCCTCCTGTATGTCGTAGACAATAGATCCACGCACGTTATTGAAGGGTTACCTCTTCTACAAATATCATCCATTCATGCTAAAATATCTTCTCACTATTCCTGAGTGAGAATCAAATACATTACTCGCCTTTGTAATGACGCATTAGAAAGTCATGTCAGTGCCGGGGTGGTTGCCTGAATCACCTTTACGATCCGTTAATTGGGTAATGATTTTGCCTCAAATACTAGTTCAGAAACACTTCTAGATGTTTGACCACGCAGCTTAGTTAGTTAATTAGTTAATTGGTCAACAGATCATTCTCATTGCAAGTCGAACTATTAGTCCATGTGTGCTCCTGTCCTCAGTATCTGCTTCTCGTGTAATGTCTGCCGACATTAGTTCTGTATTGGTTGACTACTCTTCTTTGGCTTCCCATATGACACTGTAATTTAGCTTACCCTGTTTGACTTGTGATGATTTTGCGGACTTGTCAAAGTTGAGTTTAAGTTTTTGTTTTTTTCCGTCTGCATTTAAATCCGGAGTTATGCAGGCAAAACGACTATACTGTCTCTGAGACTGCCGTGGGGACAACACATGCTCCACAATCGAATAGTATTACTGACTAAATGTGCTACGCATTTCAGCCAAAACATGATTCATCTATTCCCTTCAATTATATATCTCTGCACAATGCACCTAGCGAAATGCAGCGAAATATGCCAGGTAATAAATTGTGCAAGTTATTGTTTGTGGTTTATGTGTTTACATTTATCAGGGTAGTATTCAGAAATTGCTAGTAGACAGTAAGCAATATATACCATTCTTTATATGGTGTTACTAATTACCCCTGGCTTAGCTTGCTGTGGCAATGGTACATTTAATTATATACGAATATCCTATTCTGTACTAGTGTATAGTCGTATATATCAATCACAGAGGATAACATAGTAAAGCAATCACGCTCCAACACCAGCTGGGATCGAATTGTCTGTATAGGAAGCTTCCACGGCTGGTTGTATATGGTTGTATGGTTCAGACCAGTCGTATTTTGATAAGTGATATGGCCAATGTCATGCCGATCACATTTACTTCCGTTGCATCTAGTTTAGGCTGGTGACATGGGATACCTATTACCAAAAACAAAAATCTCTCGATTGAGATTCTAACACATGACCGCAGATGTTTATATTCCAGAACACCGATTTAAAAAAAAACATCCTTTGCAATTAGTTTTTAATTATTTAGTATTTAACCTAGGTAGATGTATAGTCGGTCTGCTCCTTTCGATTTCCACTTGCCGATTTGCACAAACATCTATAATTTTATCCTTTCTTCTTGAAAGTTACACGTCCAATCAAGTTGTTACCGAGAATCTGGAGCAATAATGTTTCTGTATGTTTCTTAGACTATAAAAGACTACACCGCTAACACACCGTCAAAGACACAAGTTTAGCTACAGATAGTGTAGCACATTGTACCCCCAAGCCACTCCGTACTCGCCCTACTCTGAATCTTACTTTCAGCACTCAACGCCTCACATGAAATCTACGCTGACGAGATAAGGAACAATCAAACATATGTTTGCATATCCTTTACAGGACATCGCTGTCAACATCAGCATCTTTCAGCTGATTGTTGATTTCTTGGCAAGATTACGCTAAGTAGTTTGCCATTACTTTCTGAGCGGCCGGCTCACATACCTAGTAAGTTACCGACGCGATTCGAACCACTGCTGATTCTCACCGTCGTCACGCTACTTACGAGAGTGTACGAAATTACGGAGAAAAGTCGCTGACCTCTAGGCCAGGAAACCGGCAAGGAACAAACAGCTGAGTTTAATTATCCCCAACACCGGTTGTGGTGGTAGTCTCATATACAGCACACCTAATCTGTTATTACTGTCATCAACATAACGCAGTTACAAGTGTAAACATTTTAAATCAACTGTTCTCAACACGTAAAGTGGGTATTTTATTAAGCGCTTTTTACTGGCTCATACAACAAGCAATCTACAGCACATTTTTTCCTAGCATGAAAGTCTTTGATTCCTGGTAAACACGCATTAGAAACACTGATTATCAAAGGATCTGTAGCGGATGTAGGACGTGAACTGAAGGGATCAGCGGAGTGTTGATGAAGGAAAATATGTCGAGAAGGCAATCAAACGCCGGATCATAACCGTTAAATCAAGTATGAGTTAATTACAGGAAACTGCATGTAGCTGCACTAATACGGTGAGTAGTTGTCGGCTTGAATTATAGCCCCAACTATGAGGACAAATTATCCGACTGGAGTAGGCGATAATACGTCTCCACAACTACAATTATTAGTGTTGTTTTTGGCATTGCTGCTGCTAGGCGGTAGTCTCCGTGGCGAGGTAGTCAAACCGTGTGTCTCACGGTCCAAAGTTTTGGGTTCGATTCCGGGATACGTTTTTCGGTTAACGAGTGCATTTTTCTCGGAGACTTCTGGGGGTCATCGCTGAGTTACGGAGTTCCTGATTTGTACGACAACTTCGTGAGGCCGCCATGCGGAAAGATACTACGCCTTATTGGATAAAACCTGCTGCAATTAAGTCGATCCTCTCGACTTTTAAGACTTTTTTTCTTACATGCCACGAACGTGAAACATGTCTCTATGTTGTATTTTGTCATCTCTTTCTCCATTTGGGTCTCAACAAATTTAATAAATACACATATTTCATATATTGTTTTCCGCGTTTCCATCCTGTTTCAGGATATTGCGGTCAACACCTGCATCTTTCAGCTGTATGTTGATTCCTAGGCTAGATCACGCTCATCAGCACGCCACGACTTTCTGAGCGACCGGCTCCATACTCTCATAAGTGACTGGCGCGACTCGAACCACTTCTAATTCTCGTGCGCTCACGTCGACCACGAGAGTATTCGGGGTTAACGGAGAAAGCTGCTAACCACTCGGCCAGGCAGCCGTTTTTACCTTTTTTAAATAACTTATTTAACATAAATTGGCTGTTGTCTACCTAGTATACTGCGGTAGAGTAGTAGCAAGCGCTCTTGCCTGCCGGTCCGGTGTTCATGTGTTCGCTCCCCATTGAAGTGGGGAGTTTTTCCATGTCCCGAGTTCCACGGTTTACCCAGTCTTAAATGTGTTCCAGGACATTTCCTGCCGGCTTTATTGACCACATCAGTAGTATAGTATGGTTTCCAGACCCCACTTTCAGCCTACACAGGTAGGCTGATAGGGTTTATGAAGGAAATATGGGTAAAATTGTCGACTCGGCTCCAGAATCTGGAGGCATGATTTATGAAGGAAATATTTTGAGTTGGGCGGGTGAAATATTTGTTGGGAACGGGTTTTTTCGTGGGAACGGGTTTTTTGGCGCTGCCTGGTGGGTGTAAAAGTAATTAAGGTAAAATGTTTAGTTGGTTCTGGAAAGCGAAGGGGGAAAGTTATTTTGGTTACGTCTATTAGTATGGGTAGTGATAAACAAGGGTGTGATGGGTCGTGGTTTCTACTCATGGGATGGGTATATGGTGGTTACATATATGAATGTGTCTGTTCGTGGTGTAGTGATGTATACACAAGGGTGTGATGGGTATATGGTGGTTGCGTATATGAATGTGTTAGTATGCGTGGTGTAGTGATGTATAAACAAGGGTGTGATGGGTCGTGGTTATACTCGACGAAGTGAGAGGTGTAGATGGTTACTATCATCTGAACAGTGTGATAGTAGTGAAGGTAAAGGGTGGTATATTCACTACCATCATTACAAAGGAAAGCGTATAAAGTTATAATGGGTATGGTGGTAAGGGGTATTAGTGATCAAGTAGGAGTGATACAGGGGTGGTCATAAATATAATAAGAGGTGTTCGCAATTACACACTGGTCAACCAGTGGTCAAGCAATGGTCAAGTAAGGGTCAAGTAGTCAAGTAAGGAAATTTTAGGGAAAAGTGATTGTAATGAGATGGTGATGATTAAAGAGTGGTAAATTAGTGGTCAAGCAGTGGTCAAGCAGTGGTCAAGTGGTCAAGTAAGGAAAATTTTAGGGAAAATTGGTCGTAGTGACATGGTAATGCTTAAATTAGTGGTAAATTAGTGATCAAGTAGTGGTCAAGTAGTGGTCAAGCAGTGGTCAAGCGGTGGTTAAGTGAGGAAAAATTTAGGGAAATTTTAGGGAAAAGTGATTGTAATGATATGGTGATGATTAAAGGGTGGTAAATTAGTGGTCAAGTAGTGGTCAAGCAGTGGTCAAGTGGTCAAGTGAATAAATTTTAGCGGAAAGTAGTTGTAGCGACATGGTGATGCTTAAAGGGTGGTAAATTAGTGGTCAAGTAGTGGTAAAGCAGTGGTCAAGTAGTGGTCAAGTGGTCGAGTGACCACTTAAATTGTAGAGGACGATGTGCCTAAGATTATGGTAGTGATTAAAGTGATCGATGACATGGTCAAGCAGTGGTCAAGCAGTGGTCAAGTAGTCGAGTGACCACTTAAATTGTAGGGGAAAGTATGTATAGTGCAATGGTGGTGGGTAAAGTGAGGAAGAATCAATAGTAGTGATAATACTACTACGAATATTAGCGACAAGCACAAAGACAACCAAGTACATACTTGATACACACAAATACAAAGACAACGAAACATACACACACGTACACACATACAGATACAGAAGTACAGACAAACCATACCATTACTACTGTCACAACAACAGCTATACACAAGTACACACCCATAATCAAATACACAAAGAGGGTCACACACACACACACATACAAACACAAAGGCAACCATACACAGACAACCCATACCATTACTACTGTCATCACAACTATACACACACGTGTACACACATACAAGCACAAAGTCAACCGCACACACCCATAAACATCCACTCAAGTACAGACACAGGAAAACAAAGAAGCAAACAAGGACAGACACACTCACACATAATCAATTACACAAATACACACCTACAAACACAAAGACAACCACACACAGACACATTTGTACATACAGACATACACATAAAGACAGACAAGCACAAAAACAAACCATACCATTACTACTGTCACAACAACAGATATACACATGTGCAGACACACTCACCCATAAACAAATACACAAGAACACTCAAAGACAAATACAAAGACAGCCAAGTACACACACATACACACCCATCGCCTAGGATTACTACTGTCATCACAACTATACTCAAGTACAGACACACCCATCGCCTAGCATTACTACTGTCATCACAACTATATACAACCACGTACAGACACGCGTACAACAACAAAGACAGACACAAAACACATACAGACACCCATACACACTTGATACACTTGTACATACAGACACATAAGTACACAAAAAGCAAAGACACACCCAAAACATTACTACTGGTACCTCAATCAGTACAGATACACTTACCCATAAGACTAAACTATACAAACCACATACCCCCTTTTGGTAAAGAACGCAGATGTCCGAGAAAGCCCCTACGTCATCACCGCCATGTGCAAAAGTCATTAAGTGGTAGCATGAGTCATCGGTTTGTGGGAAGCAGGCGGGCGGCGTGAGAATAGCTTGTCTACAAAACTGCCACGTCAGCTATGTAGGGTGCAGACCCAGTGTATAAAATAGAAGGCGTCTCTTGTGAGCACAGTACCAGTTCACGGGCTGACTTGGGTATCTACAGAGGTGCTTCAGGCTGGTGTGAGCAGTGTTCGTGTCGTCGGCAGATATTGTTCACGTGCTGACTTGGGTAGCTACAGCGGTGAAACTTGGTGTGAGCGTTATTCGTGTAGTAAGCAGATATTGTTCACGTACTGACTTGGCTAGTGTGACAGTGCTACACACAAAGGCTATGATCGTGAACGTATAGCACCAGACAAGTCAGTCTTCGCGTTGTTAGAAAAGGATTTTATTGATGAATCATTCTAGCTCAGCACATATGATGGAGACTCCCTTCTCGGTGTTGACATCTGTTCTCGCTGGCCCCCAAGTGACGTGTGTGTTTTCCTAGATACCCTTCTTCATTCGTGCACACACGTTCACTATGGTTTTCCCCCTAGTCAAGGAATGCGCAGCATTCCTTAACTCTTTACTCCTAACCTAGAATCCCTCACTGTTACAATACCTCCCCTTCTTCAAAGAGAATTTTTCCTTGAAAAAATCTCAACCCCACTTTTAATTAGTTAACTTTACCTCTCTATACTACAATAACAACAATTCTATATATTTCCTAAGTCAATTCTCCTATCTCCTCATAGCCAATTGCTACCCAGAGATCATAATATCGAAACTCTCTACAAAACTCGTCATAAAGTTCTCTAGAAAACTTTCTACAAAACTCTCCATAAAATTCCCCACAATACAAAAGTCTCCATAAGCGAACCGCTTTTAACTTTAAAACGTCCATCTAAATTATGATTGACAAAACTGAAGATATTCCCCTTATCCTTTAATTTCCCCCTTATTCACATTCTCACTCTCTCAGTATTCTAGGATAGACAGGAAAAAATAGCTAGATTAGATTTGTGTAGGTGCGCACCTGAAATCAATAAAAGTAAGGAAAAAGTAAGAAAGTAAGAAGTAATCACCTTTCTCTTCCCATACATTCTCAAAACTTTATCAAAAAATAAAGTTTCAAAATTTATCTTCAGTTTCCGTCAATAATAATTGTTATTATCAAAAAAGTATGTTAATCCAAAACTGCCAGCCTTTGTATTATTCAGACCAACAATTTCCTGTTTACCTTTCCTTCAACCACAAAAACTTCCTAACTGTTAAGTACAGTCTTCTTCTTCCAATATGCAGTTAAATGCCAAATTTCAACCTGGCATTCCCCCCATATTCTCCCCTTAAACGCTGTTCAATCCAGCTCCTATTATAAACCTTGTATATACATTGCATACCCCACATGTATAACTACATACCCCTCCATTGCTACTGCACTTCACTAACTACTATTTTAATTCATCTTCTAACTGAACTTCAAAGTAATAATCATTTTAACCACCCTTAGGGTAACTCAATCAACCCAAAACATCGTAAAAATAACCATCTAAGTTAACTTATTTTTCACATTTCATAAAACACAATTGAAGTCCCAACAATTGAACAAAGCATTTCAATCCCCTCATCATATTTATCCCCCCACATTAATCAATGTACACATACATTATAAATTTCAAGACCAATTTCTGAGTACCCAATAATAATTTTCCTGCTTTAGAAAAATTCCATCAAGTACCTTTGTAAACACAAAATTATCGTGTCCAACTTCTTCTTCTATCTGCTATCTGCAGAACCCTATATCACTCTTTTCATCTATCACTTCTCCATTTCTTTAATAACCTCAAATTTTTTTCAATAATTGCAATATCTACATCAATGTCTCTATCCTCTCGAGGAGAGCTATCTTCTTTCATATCAGCTTCTTCATCAGTTTCTGACTTTTCATCCATCTCTTGTTCCCCATCTGTATATCCATTACTAGCAACCGCTAATCTCTTCCTTTCTACATCCAATCTAATTTTTCTGTCTTGCCGTCTCAACAGATTTTCAAAAAGTGGCATCTCTTCCTCACTCGAAGAATTCTCTCTAAGTTTCCTTTGCCTCTTAATTTCTTTTTCTTTCTGTCTATCCAACTTTCTTTTTACTGCTTGTCTTGTATTCATAAATGGAGGTTCAATATTTTCCCTAACTGACTCTTCACTCATATAATCGTCATACACATTATTTTCCTCTGTCATGACTGTTTTTGGTATCGTTTCATATAGGTCTTATATCGGTTATACCATGCTATTTCATCTTCTGAGTAATCACTAACTATAGTTGTTCTCCCAGCTTGTTTACTATATGCTGTAGAGGAGGAAGCAACATCCTTATAGTTGGAACTATCACCCCTGCCAATTTTCTTACTTCTAGTACCACCCCTCCGGTCGGGAATACATTTAACGTCCCACTCTGACAAGTCTGATGCCTCTGTCGTGTCATCTCCTACATTTACTAATAGACTGGTCGCAGCAGTCCTAGTCCCAGCACTTTTTCTAATTTTCCTCCTGGGGTTTCTTGGTTTTAACGACGGCTTACGTTCTGCCGGAACATCCTCTTTAATTTTGACTGGCGCAACCTTATCAATTTTCACTTGAGGTGGTGCTGCAACTTCTAGCGTCTTAATAGTCTGCGTTCCCCTTACTTGGGTATTTTTCTCTACAATATCTACCTGAGTCTGCGTACTATTTTCTATCGTATTACCTGCCTGCGTCTGTGTCTCTCTTTCCTGTCTACCCCTAAAAATTGAAAATACCTGTCGATCATCAGCTAAGGTTCTATTAGTCTGATGCTGATTTTCTCCTTTGTTTGACTTTGCGAGTGCATATCTCAATCTTCTGATTTCAAACCATTGATTTCGTAATGTTTTCTGCTCCTCACTATTAGATGGCCAGTTCCATCTTTTCTTATAAAAATTCTGTCTCTGCCAACTATTTTCCTCTGGCTTGCCATGTTGTCTCTCTTCATACCTTCGTGTTCTCGTCACGTCGTTTACATTCCATCTGTGACAGTTTCTGTCGTTATTATAAAGCGGTTGTTTTCTAAAGCAGGTTGAGCTTTGATGTGGCCTTGGCGTAATGGTATCATACTGGCCATTCGATTGGAAACCTCGACTACGTTGTCTTCTATAATTTCTTACCAGTGTCATAATTTCTGCGCTAGTTTGATTAACTCCACGTCTTCTTTGCATTTCTCGAAAACTCCCATTTGTTCTACTATTCACACTTCTATTCTGTGCATTAAACTGAGCACATCTGTTACTACAAAATCCAAAAGCGTGTCCCCTCTGACCACAACTCCAACAAACCATATTTGTGTTATTTGTATTACCTACCGTTTCTCTTACCGACTTTCTCACTTTATCTAGTGAATGTATCTGTGCTGTATTTCTTCTGAATGGATGGATCAATTCATCCATTTTTACGTTCCCTCTTCTTCTATGTCCGCCAGTCAGTACCTGTGAAAAATCTTGGGATTCCATCCTAAAATTTATAATTATCAAGCAATATACAAATATTTCAACAATATTGATTTCAAACCCTGCAACAATACATAATATGTTAATTACTCTAATATTATCTAATTAACTTAACTAAATCCTCCAATCGAAGATCCTGACGAAGAAATATTCCTGTTTCAACCCTGAATTTTGATAAAAGAATTTAAATGACCTCCTGATTCAAAATTTCCTACACCACATAAAAAAAGGACTCTAATCAAGCTCGTTAAAATGATTAGAACAACGAAGAGCCTCTGGATTTCTTTCCTTACTAATTTACTCGAAGTCGAATTCAGATTATTTCCAATTATTTCCCGACGTTGATCACGCTCGATATCAGGCTCGCAACAAGACTTTGATTACCTGCTCGATTACTGTAGATTCCCTTCAGATAAGTTCACCTTCATGCAAGAAGCGACAATTGCTCACGACTTCAGCAAAAAAAACTTACTTTCCAGCAGCAATCTGTGACTTTCATATATATCAAACGTAATCCAGTCAACAACAACTGGACTTAAAGCTGACGCTATCCAGTCTCTTATTTTCATGTGGAACTCTCGCCATGGTCAGTTTAAATAGTTGAAACAAGTTGAAAGAAGTGACTGTATAAAGTATTGCAGACCTTGATTTCATAATTCTGGAATTCGTACCATAACCTTGAGTTCACCTTCAACAGTCCCACGGGTTAAAACTCATTTTTTTCTTACTGATTTTTGATGCAGAACGGCATTACTTATAACATTTTGCGTTGGTCAGTTCTCCAACTAATTTCATAATTATGCAATAACATCAGTCTTTCAAAAAAATAAGTATCACTCAAACCTTTTCTTTAGCGCTGACCTTGAAATTGGATCTCCTTCTTAATCAGGAATCTAGTGCAAACCCAGAACAGCTACCAACAGTCGGCTTTCATCTGTTGTTTTTCAAATTAATTACTTCTCCAGACATGCCCGACATAGCTATGGCGGTATTCTCTCTCCGCGACCTCCCATGTTTCGTAGGTCAAAGGCACCAAATCAGCCTCGTGTGACAGTGCTACACACAAAGGCTATGATCGTGAACGTATAGCACCAGACAAGTCAGTCTTCGCGTTGTTAGAAAAGGATTTTATTGATGAATCATTCTAGCTCAGCACATATGATGGAGACTCCCTTCTCGGTGTTGACATCTGTTCTCGCTGGCCCCCAAGTGACGTGTGTGTTTTCCTAGATACCCTTCTTCATTCGTGCACACACGTTCACTATGGTTTTCCCCCTAGTCAAGGAATGCGCAGCATTCCTTAACTCTTTACTCCTAACCTAGAATCCCTCACTGTTACACTAACTATCCGCCTGTCGGAGCTTCAATCCTAGACCAGCCGCCAACCAAGGCTTAGGGCCTGGTCTGCCCTGCCATGACATTTTGTCTTTAGGTTGCATTTCCTCGCACCAGGGTAAGGCTTGTACCCTCCCAATTGCGCTCCTCCGCCCGAAGCCGTTGGAACAATGTGAGGTGTCGGGTTTGGTCAGCGCCGCCCAACATTCAGCGCTAACAGAAAGCAGGTAGTTCCGTCTACTGTTATACGGTAGCTCAGTCACATCTGACTAAGACCTGACTCCTTGGGCGCATACCACAGAATAAATAAATGGTTAGTTGCGGTTCCAACTTCACGGCAGCGGGTCGTCCCAATAATGCTCTGTTCCTTTGCCAGTGACTACCACACCAAATTTTCCTTACTGTCCTATGTGGAAAAATGGATTAGACAGGAGTCTCGACAAACCAACAAACCGCACATGCATACTATGCATGAGGCCCGCTGCCAGAATGCCAACACAAAAATCCGCCACGAAAAATACAGTTCATCGTCGATGAAAGCGGCAGTCCACTACGAAAACCAGCAGCCACATAGTACTGCATAAGGCAAACCCAGTTAGTTCAGCAACTGCCGACCGCCATTTTTCTGAACATGCAGTTCTCGATACAAACAATCGCGGACAGATGTAAAATAACTACACATGAAATCCACAGCTCACAGTGTCGCTCCACGCACCTAACTCAGTAGCTAGGCGACGGAACCAGTCCAACATGAGAAAGTAGCGAAATTGATCCCCAATAGAAATACACAAAACACTTTAGTCATATGTGTCAGTGTCACCATGGTAGGTGTAAAGAGATTTCGTGACTTGTTGTTCACATAATTGTGGCAACCAGTGTGTATAGCAGACGTCTACGCATATCCGAGTCACTTTTGGTTATGTGTAGATGTATTGTTTTCATTTTGTTTTGTTGTTTGTTTGTTTTTTTTTGCGCGCTCGCTTACTTTGAACTCAAGCGTGGCCCATATTCGTGCTACTACTTCTAGAGTACTGGACTGAATTTCTGCGTGTGGATTAGCTGTCCCTGTTATGTGTGTCCCTCGCGATCAGGCTAATCCACTCTGACTTCAGAAGTACTTGTAATGTACGTCGCCAAGTCAAGGACGACAAAGCCAAAATTTTAGCCCAACTGACCGGTGTAGAGGTTGAAAATGCTACCTCGGCATCAATACACCGGATGTTTAAGATGTTATGTGTAGTGAACAGCACGCTGAAATCTTCTGTTTCTGCCATTCTATTAAATGACTATAACGTGTAAACAATAATTATGTAAACAAACAGACACCACAGCCTCTTTAAAACAACAGTGATGACATTGCACATATAACAACGAGTTGCGTGTATTTTGGTTGAAAACAATTCACCGTATGTTGTATTTGTGTTTGTAGTTTGCACCCGACGAGATAGAACGTAACATGACAGGCAATAACTTTTACAGTATATTGTTTGCGTCTTCGTTATTTTAATCCATAATAGGAAAACATTGTTTTGAATTTTTGGAACGTGATCTATTAATGTTTAAAACTGGATACTAAACACTATAATCGGTGCGTTAAGATTACTAAGGGTTTATCTTTGATATCCACAGATTTATACAGGAGAGGTATATGTAACCATTCCACGATGGAGGTGGTTGAATGGTCATCCAGTAGTTCTAGCCAAAGTGGTCAACACAGCAGGTAAAGCCATACTGCATCCATACCCAAGCTGGGCTGCCCAGAAGCAAGGAGACTGCAACGCACTGCAGTACGTCCAGAGCATGGAGATAGATCCCAACTCTGGCCTCATGTACGTCATAGATACAGGCGTGATTGGTCACCAGAAGAGTGTATGTCCACCCAAAGTTGTCATTTACGATCTGAAGACGAACAATGAAACCCACAAATACGAATTTCCACATGAGGTTGTTAACCGATCAAACGTGTTCTTGAACGACATTGTTCTCGACTACATCAATGGAACTGTCAGATACCTGTATATAACTAACAGCTTTGAATCGACTATCGTTGTTTACGATATACAGGCACGATCATCGTATAAGATAGCACATCCAACCATGGGACTGGAAGGAAATAACGCAGAGAACATTACTATCAACAACATAACATACCCATTCCCTATCGCTGTGAATGGAATAGCTATGGCTCCTGATTTTGAATACGTTTACTACAGTTCCCTAGCTGGATACAACCTTCACCAGGTCCCTACGTCTACTTTAAGAAACAGAAGTGCTGGGACAGCGGGAATTCGGGTTGTGGGGAGGAAGACATCCCAGACCGACGGGCTGGCTCATGGAAACAAACGGCTTTATTATGGCGCTATAGGTCTGAGTGCTGTGTATTACTGGGACAAGGAGAAGGACATGGGTGACCAGAAGGTAGGCGAAGACAAGGTCATGATGGAAACACAAATTGAGCTGAGAAGAGACAACATGACCATGGAGTGGCCAGACACGTTCGCTTTTGACGAACAAGGCTGGATATGGGTTGTTGCGGGTCGTCTGCAAGTCTACTGGACGCTGGAGGTCCTTCCAGAGTCTGGTGATCCTTTCATTAGGGTGTGGAAGATTTATGTTGGAGAAACCAGCTACCTAAACGAAGCTAACACAACTGGGGGAACCAGTTACATAAACCAAGTTAACACAACTGGGGGAACCAGTTACATAAACCAAGTTAACACAACAACTGCCGCACCAGACAATGGAGCTAGACCCCTTCTCCCCCAGTTAGGCATGCATATCATACACATTATTTCCAGTCTTTCCATATTTTCTTCTTTATGGTTGCGAATTTTTTAAGTGTAATATTTACGAAGTGTTTTTCCTTTGAAACTTTCATTACATACAGACAAATCGCAATGTCTAGATCACTTAGAATTACGTCACCAACTCACATTTAATGTTATACATACAACCAAATGACGATGAAGAAAGAAAGCACTGATGGGGGTTACCTCTGTATGACGTGTTTTCAGAAAGTGTTGGTCAACTTGAACGTTTCATGAGTTACTTTGTATAAAGGACGTTATATGTTTTATTAGGAGGGGTTTGTAATGTAATATTATCAGTTGATACATCTGACGAAAGTAAAAAAAAACTGTCATAAACTGTCATTTACTGCCAACATAGTACCTTGCGGTGTATGGCAGAGGGGTCTTTGAGCCTGATGAATTAAGGCCGCCTGGCTAGTGCAGTCGCCGCGAACTATGCAGGTTAGAATTTTCTGTTTGCCCCGACAGAAATAAATCCCACACCTTACCGAGGGATCGAACCCGGAACTCCCGAATGGGAGTCTGGGGTTCTAGCCACTCGGCCAGTCGCTCATCACGAATGTATTTGTAAAATAAACAATCTATATATATATATATATATGTTTACTGTAATCTGATTTTGAGAAAGTGCCTTTCTTCTGTCCTTGTGACAAGTTAAATCATACTTTAAAGTCAGATCGTGTAAGTCACTGTCGGTATTGAGCAACTAGTGGCTGAGAATGTATTCTTATCATCATCTCGGCAGGTAGTGACCGAGGATCTTGCTGTCACTCTGTACTCCACAGGAATTTGCTGGCACTCAGTAATCCGGAGGATATTGCTGACACTCCGTACTCCAAGGAAAGGCAAGACTGACACATAACCAGATTACAACTAGTACCATTAGTACTCAGACTCTTCGCTGGTTGTTGAAGATGATAACGGAGCAGGGCCATGCCATGCTATGATAAAGAGAGGCGGCCACATCAGGCGGCACCGTAAGGGGGGCTTCTTAAAGGATTTTTAAGAAACAAAACAACGTGTAAAGGGACTAGTATCGAAGACTAGTATCAAACTGAGAAAATCTACCGCACGGCACTGGACCGGAGCACGAATGGGAATGTCCCGAGTATATCTGATTATGTGTCCATCTGGCCTCTCCTACAATAGGTACCAGAGTCAAGAGATCGTCAGGTCCACATAATACTGATCATATGACCACCAGTATGTCACCCGGTCAGCCACAATATGGGGGTAACATGGTATGTTGTTGTTGTTGCATATCCCTTACAGGACGTTGCAGTCAACATTAGCATTTTTCAGCTGCTGTTGATGTACTAGGCAAGATTATGCTCAGTAGTTTGCCATTGCTTTCTGAGCGAATGTTGTCTGAGTAACATGGTATACACTGTATGTAATAATAACATATTGTTCTTGATGTTGTTTTTTGTGTTGTTAGAACATCGTCAGTTCTATTCCTCTTTATTGTGCAACACAAAGAACATAATGTTATCGAAAAAGAGGGTGACTGCTGCCGAGCCGAGCACAAAATATAACTGAAAGGAGTCTGCATTATCCTCTCGCCAGAAAGAGGATGGGTAGTGAAACTGAGGTTTGAATGGAGATCGGATTGTCACCTCAACCATCCCTGCTGGAACCACGGGATGACGTGACATACGTGGTATGTACGGGTTATTACATTTGTCTATAGAGCCGTAGTAGCCCAGTGACCAGCGTGCTAGCTGGCCGGCCCGGTGATCATGTGTTCGATCCCTCTTCATGATAAAGATTTATTTTCATTGACCTAGCCTGCCATATAGACTCTGCCTATATTGAGTACCAAGAATTTCCCTTGGAAATAAGGCGGCCGCGTGATACTGACCAAGTCAGCCAGAGTGCCAGTTGTTCCAAACAATATAGCCCTAGCAGCACAACAGTGAGCCGCGGTAGCTCAGTAGCTAGCACTTGTGCGTGTCCCGTGGTGATCGTGTGTTCGAATCCCGACAGAGGCGATTATTTTTCTACATTGACCTGGGCTCCCAGGTCGATCCAACCTAAAGTGAGTACCAGGAAAGGTCTTTGAAAGCACACGTGACCTGTGTGATACCGGCCACATCAGCCATTGAGTGCAGTTTGGTCTATACAAATGTGGGTCTAGCTACGTATGCCCATGTACATGAGGAGTGTAAAAGGGACCTTGTCCTTTCACTTACTCACCATAAGTCCAACCGCCGTTGTGGCAAAAGGGTTTCAGACGCAATTTGTAATCCCGCATACCACGTTCGAAATACAGCTGCAGGAGATTTGGAAGCAGACTGCCTTCTGTTGGTTTCCATACAAAGGTTTGAGAGTCGGTCGTTTGGAAACAATGGCAAATTACTGAAAGTAAACCTGCCAAGAAATTACAAACATGCTGAGTTTGACTGCGACGTCCTGTAAAGAATGTGCAACTAACTTTAACCATGAGCCCAGTGCGCATCAAGACTGGACAATTATCCTTGTACTTTACCTGCCATACATCCAGGACACCTTATGGCGGGAAGAGAGATCCTTTACTTCACTTACGTGTGCCGCTGTGAACTGTTGACATGTTGACGTGGGGTAAACTGTCAGAAATAACAACAGTACTCTTAACTGAACTGAATAAACACATTTATGTTTGTTTGTTTGTTTGTTTGTATGAATCTGACTTTTTAAAATCAGATGTCATTCGCTTTCTATTTCTTTTTAAAAGACACACGTTTTATAATGAATATTTATTATGCACTTTGTAACCCTTTGAAAATAAATGAAGTGTGTACGTTCATCTTCGCTTTTATTCTTTGAATCATCCCTGTTATCAAATGCGATTGACCGCGCAATGATAAATTTTCTAGTTTTATAGAACTGTTTATTAAGCTAAGTGCCAGCATCAATGTTTTTAAAGGTATTAGATTTGTAGATCTTGTATTGGAGGAAGCAATAAAAGAACACAAAAATTCTACATGATACGAGCATCGAGAAAACTGGCTCACAAATACAATAAATCTTCAGAAACTGAAATATGAGTATGTTGACCTTATTAAACAGGAAATGTATTATTGGAGGAAGATGCTATAGTGAGGAGGTGGAATGAGTATATAAGAGACTTATATGATGGAGAAAGGGCAGAATTAACAGAAGAAAGTAACTTAGAAGGTCCACCTTTTCTAAAAGAAGAAGTTGATGACGCTATCAAGCATATGAAAAAAGGAGAATCAGCTGGGCCAGATGGAATCACAATAGAAGAATTAGAAGTAATGGGAGAATTTGGAGTAGATATATTAACCAAAATGTTGAATGATATTTATAGCAGTGGATATATACCAAGCGATATGTTGAAATCTGTATTTATAGTTATACCAAAAAAGACCAGGAGCAATTGAATGCGAAGATTTTCGTACAATTAACCTCATAAATCATGTCACTAAGCTTCTACTCAGAATTATAATGAGAAGAACAAGGAAAAAAAAATAAAAATGGAAATTGGCGAAAAACAGTATGGATTTATGGAAGGAAAAAGTACAAACAATGCAATATAAACATTACGAACACTATTAGAAAGATCAGTAGAGACAAAAAAGGCATATATTTGTGCTTCATAGATTATACTAAGGCATTTGTTAAAGTAAAACATGATGAACTGATTAAAATGCTGGAAGATATTAACATTGATGGGAAAGATCTCAGAATAATAAAAAAAATATTTACTGTAACCAAACAGCAGCAATTAAAATGGGAAATAAAAAAGGAAATTATGAACACATAAAGTTGGGAGTAAGACAGGGATGTGCTTTGTCACCGGATCTCTTCTCCCGCTATAGCGAAGTAATAATGAGAGAGATTAAAGTAAAGCCAGGAATAATATTTGGAGGTTATAATATAAATAATATACGCTATGCAGATGACACATAATTGATACCGGATAATGCAACAGACCTACAGCCATTGTTGGACATTGTAGTGACAGAGAGTGTGAAGAAAGGACTCTCCTTGAATCAAGAAAACAGTAACAATGGTGATATCAAAGAAACAAGTGACACCCAAATGTGAAATAGTGATAGAAGGGAAAATTCTTCTCCCTGAACTATACAGGCGATACATCGATGATGGTGTTGGTGTCACCTGTATGCCACTGGCGGATCTCGAAACATTCATAGACTTCTTCTCCAACTTTCATCCTTCTATCAAACTCACTTCCCATATTTCCTCGACTTCTGTCAACTTCTTAGACCTTACTGTTTCTATTGGGACCCATGGTCTCACCACGACGGTCTACTACAAACCGACTGACTCTCATGCCTTTCTACTCTACACCTCCTCTCACCCTCCGTCCTGCAAAGACGCAATTCCTTATTCTCAACTTCTGCGCCTCCGACGACTATGCCAAGATGATGAGTATTTTCGCCA
>JACEFZ010004038.1:0-105000 GCA_014155875.1 Cepaea nemoralis | reverse complement strand
TATATTTGTGCTATGCTTCTTCACTTCTGTGTGCATGTTTATGATATGCGTTTTTGTTTGTATGAACCCGTTTACACTATGTTTCCTCGCTTGTTGTGCATGTAACTTTTGTGTGTAACAACCAATGCGTGTAACTTTTGGTCTCTTTTTTGAATGTTTCAAAAATATGTCATTTACCGACAAATAATCTCGTTTGCTTTGTTTTTGAGTATCAGTTATTTCTTCATGTTTGGGTTCGTTGACTTTGTGCAAATCTTGGTATTTGCAATTATTTACCGTTATGCTATCACTCAGTAGCGTTGTATCATGCATGTCTACCGTTGATGTACCCTGTTCTATTTGCGTCTTTTCTTTTTCTTCTTCTTGCGTTGTTTCAATTTGGGCATTTGTACTTGTAAGTGTTTCGTTAGACTTGTGTTCGATAGTTACTTTCTGAACGAAATCTCTGGCGTTCGGTTCTTTCACTATTGTAGCAGATACTTTACCTGTGTGATTATTTTCCTTTATTTCATACATTTGTCTCATTTGCTCCTTCCACATTGTTTCCTTTGCAAGATTCTCTTTTTCAAGTGTGAGTCGTTTTTGTTTGATTTCTGCCTCTACGGCAATCTGTCTTGCCTTTAACTCTGCCTCTATGGTTATCTGTTTTGCCTTTAATTCTTTTCTCATTTCAGCTATCTTTTCACGTTGCCGCGCTATCTCCTGTTCCTTCAGAGCCAATTTCTCTTTTCGTTCTTCTTGTTCACGTGTAGCTTGAAGTTGCTTTGCCTCCTTTTCAGCTGCTAGTTTTTTCAATCGTTCCTCCCTTTCAGCTGCTAGTTTTTTCAATCGTTCCTCCTTCTCACGTGCGGTTTGAGCTTTGAATTCTTGCAGTACCCAGTTTCTAAGGTCCGCACCAGCTAAACCATTTTTCTCTCCTAATATAACGTAATCTCGAAGTGTAGCCATCTTGACCTACCTGTATAACAAATTATGATAAAATAATGCAAAAATGTAAATATGTTCAATTCGGAGTAGACAATCAATATAACAACTGCTGAACACAATGTGAACTGTAACTCAACAGCAATGTAAAATTGAACAATAACGAAATTCAGTAACTTCTTGCTATCTATATATCTTAAGTGTTACTATCTGTAAATAACAGAAAATAATATAAGAAATATATTCAGTATAAAGAATATATAATACTAGACAGTCAACAATGACAGAAGACGACTGACTGAGTGACGTAACTAGATATTTTCTTTCATAAAAGACAATAGTACTTTTACAGAAATTTGACGTAAATATCCTCTCTTACTACTACACTTAACCCAAGACAACAATTATGTGTTGACCCCACAATATTCAAGTGTCCTTGCTTAATGTAGAAACGCTCTTCCAACCGCTCCCACTATCCATTTTTGAACTAATTTACTTAATATTAAATAATAGGCACCTCATTTATCAACAATAACACATTAACCAACAGTAACATATACTGGCCTTGTGCAATATTTGGGTTGACTCCTTTGGTCCAATATGACGTGTGGAACAAAAAGTTGACGTTATGTCCAGACTGTTATCGTTGTCAGTAAATGTCGACAATTAATGGAGGTTCTCCTCGAAACACAATATCTGGTAAAATGACACGATGGTGTAATGCACTTACACCAGCACCTAGACCCACGCGGTCTGTGGCCGACTGACAAAACCTAGTCGGTTATGGTGCACCCGTCGAACTTTGAGTTAAATTTGGGTATATGATTCCAACGATACCCACAGTAGACTGTTGTGTGGTGTCTTATCCATCCTTCTATTCCTCCATGATGACGTGTGTAGTGTCTCCGTGTAAAGTCAAGTAATGTCCCATGTGTAGTGTTGACGATAAAGAATGCGATATTCTGTGAAGAAACTTCGTGTCCGTTGATCCTATGCCAGTGAGGTGTCAGTCTAATATAATGAACTGGCACCGTGAGACAACCGAAATGCTGCTTCGGCAACTGTAAATAGTCAGCAACAATGTGTCCGTGACGACTGAAATGTCGTTAGTAAATCCTTGTTCACTTGGTATGGCGGCGCAATGTTTATTACGTAAAGTTCCTGAGTCTAGTATCCGATAACGGCATCATAACACATGGTTGACATAGTGAAGGTTGAGTGCGGGAATATTATGGAGGGCAGTGTCTGTGATGAAAAATGTCCTGACAGGGTTATGTGTGTCGTGTCTTCCTCTAAAGTGTCGTCCCGGGGGTGAGGGGAGTCAACACGCACATTATAATTTGTTTTCCCTTTATCAATATCTTGGAGAATCCACCAGCTTCCGTCCAACACACTCCATCAGCCCGTGGACACCTTTTCCTATCACTCTCTCACTGTCTTACTATGCCCCCTCTCATACTTCCCCAACGCAACATACTCAACAACTCTTGCTTCTAAAAATTAATAAAGATTAATTTATTAAAAGAAAAGTGTAACGTATATGAGACGTGTATGCGGAGAAAATGTGTGTCGAGTATTCTAATGTAAATGTATATGTCAGTCTTCAAAGTACAGGATCAGAGTCCACTCATCATGGCAAGGATTACACGACATCACACGAGTCAGTACAATAGACCTCACCAATTTCCGCTTCTTTTCCGCCAGACTTGTTATCCTCCATGAACCTTGATAACCATGAAATCTGAGTCCCATTCGAAACTACAGTCCGGGAACACTATTAATGTTTGTTCCTAACAAAAACTGTTCCTAATAGTTTGTAGAAAACTGAGATCTCATAATTCCTGCACAGTAAAAAAAAAACAATAGAACACTGTCCCATGAACATGGCGTTTGTCCTGCTTGCGAAATGTTCTATAGATTTCCTTATTTTTTCGTTATTGTCTTAACGTTATAATGTTCTTGATATGTGGAACAACTACACTTAAATGTTATCTTTCCTCCAATGTGAACCTCAATCACTATTGGTGTGTTAAAGACTGGTATGACCTACAACTCATTCGGTACTTATCCTGTAGGATACTTCTATCATTCAGCTCCCCTGAGCAATGTTGATCATCTTCCTCTAGCATAGGCTCATTGATAAAGTTGCGGGCCAATCTTCCTGCGCCAAACTTTATCCGGGATCGGATTTTTTCTTGGTTCCGTGTTCTTCCTTCCAACCAGAAGGAACCTGTAAAATAAATCATACAACTGGTGATAGCCTCCCGTCACTGATCTCTATTAGATGATCGTGGCCATTGGCCCTTGCTCAGCAAAATACAATGAACCTAACTCTGTCAGGGACAGATGAACTGAACACATAGGCTTTCATCAGGCCAAGACAAGAAGAAAAAAAACACAACCAACAGCGTGCGGAACCCCCCCCCCCCCCCCCCCCCCCCCCCACCAGGGAGCACCCACTGGAAGATCCCAATTATTGCCCATTACTCAATTCTCAACTAGTAGAGCTTATCAACACTACACTAATCTATTTTCAACTAACAGAGCCAAGTATCACTTCCCTACTCTAGCTAGTTTTCCACTAACAGTGCTAATCATCACACTCTAGTTTTAACAAGGCTACAGCCTATATTAATTAGAACTAATATAATAGGTTCTACCTTAGGCAACACCGCAGTTAGATCAAATCACATCTACTCTTGCCATGACAGGCACGTGTAAAATTAAATTAACTCAATTCGCACACGGTAGACATATTTCCAATCAGAACCGCAGTGCCGAAGCACGTCCGCCTCAATCAACGGTTTTAGTTCAACTCCCTTCTCCAATCATGGTTTTTGGCAAAAACCTAAAATTGGTCACGTGACGTGGTTGATGTCCTGCAGGTGTTATTTTGGCATATCATCCATTGTCAAGAATCTATCCTCCCTGGCTTAGTCACTGTCAGAGTTGTCATCACTTGTTTTGACATCCCCAACAAGCTAGCGAGTTACTGTATGATCCCAACAACAGTTTTCAATAACAAGCTGCCAATCTGCGTGATGTCCGGAAACTCTAAATGACAGACGGGACTGTTACATGTCCCTAGCTGGCCATTATACGTTGATCCGACCTGTTGATAAACTATCAAAGTGGTGTATTGAGTCATCTCACTCACTTCCCCTACACATCTGCAGCTGTTAACTTTGCCCGACCTGTGATGGTTGACATCTGATTGAAACCAGGATCTGACGGGTTCTATCTGTATTCGAATGTTGATAAACTGTCAAAGCGATGCAGGGATTTTTCTCACTCACCACCGAATGTTCCTAATCTGTCGACCAGATTTAAACACGTGCAGTGGCAACCCCGACTGTTTTCTCTGGATTTGTTGAAACAACCTGTGGCCTCGAACATGCCGCTAATCAGAACGCTTTTTATTCTCATCACGGGTTACATCACGTTGGTATAGTATGTGACAATGTGGAGGGACACCAAGGTTTGGAAGTAGTGTCGTTAATTACGAAGTAGTATGTTCGTTTTCCACAGATTACAATAGTGCATCTCCGAAATTTACCGGTGACCCATGTTCCTCAAGTTTGTCATGTTCGGTATATATCATATATATCTATGACTGCAGTGTAACTTGCTGCTCTTGTATACTACTTTGCTCTGTCCCCAAATTCTGATAGGACAATTCGTATATACTGTCTTCTGCTTCAGAGTTCCTCGATAATGTGGGGTATGCAACAATTCAGCTCACAAATTGCCATTAATGTCTATTTCTGTTAATAGCTTAATGTGACAGCGCAGTGTTTCTCAGGCTCTCAATGCCTACTATGATGGCTATAAGTATACTCCATATCGATCATGGTGTCAAACGTTTCGTATGGCTTGTGTCTATTGTTTAGTTTCTTTTCTAATTTACAATTGTAGTTATAAATGTCACACATTCTCTAAATAGGTAATGTTCTTAAATATCTTACAATCTCTTATACTGTTCGTTGTTCAGAATTATTTGATAGCGCTGTGTTGTGTTTAATATAGTGCCGTTTTGCGCGTATGGTGCATTCTTGCTGTGTAACTATTATACTGTTATTGCAATTCTTATATGCAACGGTGTTATTACAGTACTACTTTCTCACTGTCTTGACATGTTAATTCTAGTCGAACTGATTGTTCTTGTGAAATATAAACTTCCAACTTACTGTTGTACTTGAAAACTGTATGATCTTCCAGTTTACCTATTCCTGCTCTTCTCCATTTTGTGACGTCGAGCTTGTGTGTGATTCGTGTAGTACGGTGCAACTCAAGATGTCGGCGTGCAAATTTCTCTACGCCCAGCTGACTGAATCTGGCAGGAATTTCGTGTTGACAATTTTTTTTATGCAGCGAGTCCAGTGACGACCCCCATATGCCTCGATGTGCCTACACCGGCAACCGTCGAGGTATCAACTCGTAATAATGCAAAACAGCAACGAAGGACGAGGAATTAAACTTGCGTCCTTACTTTGAATACAATGACAATCAACGGCAAAAGTCAAGATATCAAAGCGCTACCAGAAGTTTATTCCGTAGCAGACATGCGAACATTAAACTCACGCAGACCTGTAGGTTGACCCCTATATACGGGATCGGCACCTACTTTACTAATCCACCGATGAGTGTCCAGTCTACTGCGCTCTGCTTGACGCCGTGATCCACTGATTCCATTTAAGCTGTAATTCCACTCTAGGTTTTTCCGCCCGGTTACTTCACTGCGTTGTCATCATCATCAGATCCCTCTCCTGACTCAGAGCTGTCTCACGCTCATATCATCGCGTCCAGAGGTCACCTCACACAGATCCTTTGAAACACGTCCTTGTTCGAAATCACAATCACCGCGTCTCCCGTTGCTGTCCAATTACGTTGTCTACATTTTCCTTGGATTCCCTTGTCGACGTCCACTTTTGTGTCCGAGTGGGGTCCTCCCTATATGATTTTCTACCGCCCATTCCGATGACGTCATTCTGTCTAAACGCCATGTGGCAATTTGATCCTCAAATACGTTGTATAACAACCAACCTTACTGCCCCTATTTCATAGGGAACAGTATGTGTGAAGCCTCGTATTTGTAGACCGACCGACCCCGCATACATCAGGGGCGTGTCGTAGCACTTTTCCTCTCTCTCTCTCTCTCTCTCTCTCTCTCTCTCTCTCTCTCTCTCTCTCTCTCTCTCTCTCTCTCTTCCATCTTGCTTCTCTGAGCCTACATATTCCAACTATATTGCCAGTGGTCTGATTTTAAGACAACCGCTGGGTGATTTGATCCTCAAATACGTTGTATAACAATCAACCTTACTGCCCCGAATTCATAGGGAACAGTATGAGTGAAGCCTCGTATTTGTAGACCGACCGACCCCGCATACAACAGGGGCGTGTCGCAGGCACTTTTCCAATCTCTCTCTCTCTCTCTCTCTCTCTCTCCCACCAGGCTTCTCTGTGCCCACATATTCCAACTATATTGCCGGTGGTCTGATTTTAACACAACCACTGGATGATTTGATCCTCAAACTCGTTGTATATCAATCAACCTTACTGCCTCTATTCCATAGAGTACAGTATGAGTGAAGCCTCGCATTTGTAGACCTACCCACTCCACATTCCTCATGCTGTATGTCGCATGTAGTTTTCCAACCTCTCTCTCTCTCTCTCTCTCTCTCTCTCTCTCTCTCTCTCTCTCTCTGTCTCTCTCCTTACATCTTGCTTCTCTGTGCCTAACTACTTCACGTGTATTAGCAGTGGTTGGATCTCACACAGCCCCAACAACTCGAACACTGGGCGAGTGGCTCCTGGAGTGTGCTGTGTAACAATCAACCATACTGACTATTTCATAGGGTACAGTATGAAGGAAACGCGTACGTGTAGACTGACGCGCCCCAAATGCCTCATGTGGTATATCACAGGCACTTTTCCTCTCTCTCTCGCTCTCTCCCTCTCTCTCGCTCTCTCTTGCCCTCTCTCGCTTTCACTCTCTCCCGCTCTCTCTCACTCTCTCTCGCTCTCTCCCTCTCTCTCTCTCGCTCTCCCCTCTCTCACCCTCTCTCCCCCTCTCTCGCTCTCACCCTCTCTCGCTCTCTCCCTCTCTCTCTCTCGCTCTCTCTCTCCCTCTCTCTCCCTCACACTCTCTCTCCCTCTCTCTCTCCCTCTCTCTCCCTCTCTCTCTTCCTCTCCCTATCCCCCCTCTCTCTCCCTTTCTCTCTCTCCCTCTCTCTCTCCCTCTCTCTCGCTCTCTCTCCCTCTCTCTCGCTCTCTCCCTCTCTCTCTCTCGCTCTCCCCTCTCTCACCCTCTCTCCCCCTCTCTCGCTCTCACCCTCTCTCGCTCTCTCCCCTCTCCCTCTCTCTCTCGCTCTCTCTCTCTCCCTCTCTCTCTCCCTCACACTCTCTCTCCCTCTCTCTCTCCCTCTCTCTCCCTCTCTCTTCCTCTCCCTATCCCCCCCCCTCTCTCTCCCTCTCTCTATCTCCCTCTCCCTCTCTCTCCCTCTCTCTCTTCCTCTCTCTCTCTCTCCCTCCCTTTCGCTCTCTCTCTCACTCTCTCTCCCTCTCTCTCCCTCTCCCTCTCTCTCTCCCCTTACATCTGGCTTCTCTGTGCATACCTTCTTCACGTGTATTGCCAGTGGTTGGATCTTACACAGCCCCAACAACTCGAGCACTGGGCGACAATCAACCATACTGACTATTTCGTAGGGTACAGTATGCCCCATGTGGTATGTCGAAGGCACTTTTCCTCTCTCTGTCTCTCTCTCTGTCTCTCTCTGTCTGTCTCTCTCTCTCGCTCTCCTCTATCTCTCTTTCTCTCTTTCTCTCTCTCTCTTTCTCTCTCTCTCTCTCCCTTCTTGCATATACTTTGCATATGTCCACATACACTAGCATATTGTCTGTTGAAGTGTGTCTATGTATGTACGCGTGTTCACGCACATCAGTCCACCCAGACCTTAAGACTCGTCCCTATAATAACACAATGGGGTCTTGGTTAATACCACCTTCAATTTTACACGCCTCCTACCCCGCCCCCTTCTTTCTATGTGCTCACTGAACCGTAACACCCAGCACCGGATATAACTACACCCGAGATTTTCTTAGTTACTTACAGATCCGTACGTGAGGTGAGTATGCAGGTTTTTTTCTCTATTAACATTTTTTCTATTAAACATTTTCTTCAACTAACATTCTTTTCAATTAACATTTTTTTTCAATTCTCATTTTCTCTTCATTGCTTCTATTTTTCCATGCATTTGTTCCTCTCGTCCTGTCATCACCTTCTAATGTAGTCACAGGAGTTCTCCTTGACTGTATGTTGTGTTTGTGAATGTGTTTGTTTGCTGATGAAGGCTAATCGCCGCAACGTTCTGTATGTGTCTTAACCCTGTTATGTAAAGCTGCACTACTTTGTGTCATTTTATATTGTTTACACTTTCACAGCTTTACCGCAGTTCCACCTAATTTTATTCATAAGTCTCTACATTTAGCAGACCAGGTACGATTCACGTAGGGGATTGTCTGAATTTACACAGAATATTAAACCCGAGGATGGAAACTCTACTCTCTTTCTGGGGTAATGGAGCGGTCGACTTTTCTTCTCGAGCAAAACGCAGAGGATTCGTGTGCACATTGCCCCCTTGCTAAATTCCAAATGAGAGAACCAATGCACAATCCACTATTGTATGTGCGTTTAGGACATGTACACATTAGGACCTGACACCTGTTGCAGTGTTCATGCACTGTGCTTAGACTGTCCTTGTGTGATCTATGGGGGGGGGGGGGAGGAAGAGAGAGAGAGAGAGAGAGAGAGAGAGAGAGAGAGAGAGAGAGAGAGAGAGAGAGAGAGAGACTGGAGCAGACAGGGGGTATCCACGTGCAAACAAAGTGACCCTTAGAAAACACACAAACATCTAGTGGAGATAATATTCCAAAGTCTGACTTACCTCCCATTGATGTGGGAATCTGCCGTGCCACGGGACCTTCTGCTAATGGTACAATTTATGCTTGATTGTAATTTAAACTTGTTCTCTTACTCGACAGACGGTGCAGAGAGCAGAACCCTGCCTATATGATTTTCATCAATGCTGTCATCATCTGCTGTCAATGCAGAGGTCAACGCGCTCATCTATGAATACTCAGATAGCCCCGAAGTGCTCATCTTTACAGATGGATCTGTTGTAAAGCAGCAGAGAAGTGCGTGGGCATTTACAGCCCGTTCAACGGGCCGAACCGTTCAAGAATCCAGTGGTGCCCACACTATGCCCACGAGCAGCATGACGATGGAGGTGATGGCAATAACACAGGCTTTCATA
Source organism: Cepaea nemoralis (assembly GCA_014155875.1). NCBI lineage: Eukaryota > Metazoa > Mollusca > Gastropoda > Stylommatophora > Helicidae > Cepaea > Cepaea nemoralis. The sequence continues at coordinate 95,764 of JACEFZ010004038.1, read as the reverse complement.
TGGCTGGAATCGCAGCATTATACCAACGTGTGTGTACTAAGTGATTCAATGAGCTTGATTCGGAAGGTCGAAGCTGGATTTGTACGTAGACAGTGGACTGAGTCGCTGCGGAAGTCTGTTGTCCGTAATGTCACCTTCATCTTCGTCCCGGGACATGCAAGAGTCGAGGGAAATGAACGAGCTGATAAACTGGCTGGCTCTGCACCCCCCTTTGGATGGCCAGCCCATGGATCGTGCTGATGTTATTGTCAGGGTCTTAGACCTGGCTCGTTATACCTAACACATGTGAGACAAGTACAAGTACAACATGATTGGACTTGAGACACAACGAAACGAAAGTTCAATGGATTTATTTACAAGTCACATGCAACACGATCTAGTTTGGCATGTGATGATCATTACAATACATATACAATGCATCAATACACTTACAGACAACTCACAGCTTTACAATCTATCTCACAAGATGTACAAGCACTCGACTTTCGGGCACAGAACACAAAGCCTCTCTCTACCCATACGTCCTGTCTGGTCCGAGTCCCGAAGCTGTCTGTCTGTTTCTCACAAAGCGCTTGCGCTCTGTGGATTGACGTCACGAGGGCCGCGTGCGCCTTGCTTTGTCCTTGCCTGACCGCTGGCTGTCACGTCAGCCAGCAACCTCGCGGGCAGGTAACTAATACTCGCCTGGCGGGCGTAACGATGTTACTGCATCCCGGCTGGGGACTATTCGCCTGGCGGGCGTAACGATGTTCCTGCATCTCGGTTCGAGATTCTGACCACGCTTCCCCCCCCCCCCGGGGCTTCTTCATGAAAGATCTAATCTTTCATGTATACTCTTTATATACATACCGGGTTAATATTTTAACCATGTCAGAATCGACCTTTCTGTTGTTATATACATTGGTATAGAAATACATAAGAATACATATATTGGCATAGAAATACATAAGAAATGCAAGTTGTATTTTAAGACATGTGGTGTTCAATCTTTACCACTTGCCAAGTTTCATCCCCTTGATGGATGATCACCTGAGTTGCTATATTGACCCAGTCAGATCGGTAGCAACAGCTTTCAAAGCAACTACCTCGCAACCTCTGAAAAAAAAAGTAATAATATGCTCTTTGTAACACAAAAAACATCTGGTAAGACTGTAATACGGCTTTTATATAAGCCGCATTCAACGCTCGAGCTCTGATCTCATTTGGCCAGGAGCTCTTCTGTCGGTCTACAACGTCGGTAACCCTCTACCATGCCCAGTTGATGACTTCTTGGAGTGTTAACAATCTGGCAACAACATGGCTATTTATATACAACACATATTCAAATACATTTCAATTTACTGCCCTTGGTGTAATAATGTAATAACACTTAAACGAAAGGGACATAATTTCAAAAAATTATCAAATCTAATATAATACAATTATTCTTCTATTTCTTAGCGTCATAGCTTGATGCTTTTCCATACTAGCGAAAAAATGTCGATAGTATGAATAAGTTAATCGAGATATGATTCTAAGATTACACTAGTTGAAAAAATCTTAATACACAATTCGTGTATTCGAAATTGGTGATTCATAAATATTTTAGAAGCGTCATAACATTTTACGGTTTTGTTTGTCATCTGCTAATTTTGGACTAAATTTATAAATTCTCCGGAAGTACACACGAACAGCTGATGTTGACAATTCTATAACACACTTGTTCCGATCTGATGTAGCAATTCGGAATGTAACTGTTCTGATAGTTCATGTGTTCGTTGTTTCGCTGGAAAACTTCTGGATTTCGATTGACTGCAGTGGTGTAAATGTCAAAGTTCAGGTCACTCTTTCATACACGGATTAAAATATCACTGGATATGTTCCAATCGCAGATACCACTGATACATTTGATAATTCGCTTGCGGTAAGTTCAGAGCGAATGTGGCACTGTTCTTGTTTCGTAATATATATACAATTAATATTGTTCGCTTTCTACCACACACTACACAATTATTCACGACACTTATTACAATAATAATAAAATAAAAAACTATATATAACGGGAATGAACCCTATCACATTACATAGTAGACATACACAGCTTTCGTGGAAAAAAAAACTTCACTGATGGCTGTGTTGGTCTGAGTGTATTTAACACACTGCACTCAGACATTAGTGCTTACTGGGTCGGTCGGACAACGGGACAAAAGATCGGCTATCGTGTTGGTTCAGCCAGCGATATGTCGAACTTCAAAGCTGTAATCTTGAAGCTTAAGAGACCAGCGCGCAATCATTTGGTTGGTAGGTACTCCTGAAGTGATAAATTTTAATGGACTATTGTCGGACTCCACAATAAAATGACGTCCCAGGAGGAATCTGGACAATTTAGTTATACCCACCAATAAAGCGAGGGCTTCCAATTGTGGTGTTGACCAAGCGCGTTCTCTTGGTTTCAATTTTCTGGAGACGTAGTATACGGGGTGTAGAATGTTATCATGTTCCTGTAACAGAACTGCCCCAATCGCCACGGAGCTCGCATCTGTGCGTAATCTGAAAGGAATATGTAAATTTGGCAATTTGAGAATGGGATTCTTTAAACTATTCTCAGAAAAATAAGATAATACTTTCTGGAATGCAAATTTTAGGCATTCATTGTTTGCAATCTTTTCATGTTTATCTTTCGTTAGTAGGTTAGTAAATATTTCAGTCAGTTCAGCAAAATCTGGTATGAACTGCCTATAATAATTTAGTAGTCCTAACACACTTCTGACTTGCTTTTTCGTAGTCGGAAGTGAGAGTTTCGGTATTTTGGACACGATGTTATCGTCTGTCGTGACAAAGCCATTAGATATTGTGTACCCCAAGAAGGATATTTCCTGATAGGCTATGTCTACTTTTGTAGGCTTTACCGTCAGTCCCTGCTGTCTGATGCGTTCAAATGTCTGCTGTAATGTCTTTATGTGGTCCGTCATTGTCTTTGTGTGAACACAAATGTCGTCCATGTAACAGATAATGTTTGGTATGTCCACTAGTAACAGCGTACGAATGTCGCTGGGGCATTGACAAGCCCAAATGGAAGTTTGCACCATTCGTACAGTCCCCAAGGTGTGGCAAATGCTATCAGATTTCTGCTCTGTTCGTCTACCGTTATTTGCCAGTAACCTTTCGTCATGTCTAACTTCGTAAAGAATCTAGAGTCTGTCAGTTCTGTCAGTAGATCTTCAGAGTTGGACATCGGTTCTAGATCTAGAAGAGTTATTTTATTTAATTTCCTATAGTCGACACAGAGTCTTATTGTGTTGTCCTTTTTGCGTACCATGACCATTGGAGATGAGAAATGTGATTGGGATCGTCTAATGATGTTGTTTTTCTCTAAACTAATGATTTCCTGATGTAAGTTTTCTTTGTAATGCACTGGAATGGTGTAAGGTCTGCATTTTATGGGTGTGTTTGAAGTGAGTGTGATGTGATGCTGTACTAATTCTGTTTGTCCTGGGTTGTTGGAGAAGATGGTGTTGTACTGTTGTATGAGATGTTTGCAGCTGTCTGTTTCCGCTTGAGTTAAGTTTTGGTTTATTTTGATTTCTTTCAAGCAGTTTGTCGTGTCTAATGCAGGTGTTGGAATTTCGTCACTATCTTCGTCATCTTCATGATCAATTATCACTGTACAAGCTGTTGTATCGTCCTGTTCGTTGTCTCTGTTGTAGTATGGTCTTAGCATATTAATGTGGAATATTTTATGTTTGTCTTTTATTTGAATCTCATAGTCTACAGCTGAAATCTGTCTTATCGCTTTAAACGGTCCTTGCCAAGACTCAGTCAATAAGTGTCTGTCACTAGGTAAAAGAAGAAGTACGTCCTGTCCAGGTGTCAACGTTATTGTCCTGTTACCTTTGTCTGCATATTGTCTATATGTAGCACCAGATAATTTTAGTGCATCTTTTGCAATTATACAAGATTTGATGATTCTTTCACGCAATGATGTAACGTATACGTATGATGATATGGGTTTAAGAAAGGAGTGGCTTCAGTTAACATTTGATGATAGATGCTCAATGGGCCACGTGGTTTGGCACCATAGATAAGTTCAAAAGGAGAGAATCCAGTACTAGAATGTGGCACTTCGCGATACGCAAAAAGTATAGCAGGCAAGTATATGTCCCAGTTGTTGGGGTGTTCTTGCGTGACTTTAGCAAGCATATGCTTTAAATCACCGTTAAACTTTTCTATGGTTCCGGTTGAGTGAGGGTGATATGGAGAATTGAAACATTGTTTCACCCCTAACATTTTGGTGAAAGCTTGAGTAGATGCGGCAATGAACTGGCTTCCCCTATCTGATAGGATAGTGTCTGGAAATCCTATCCGTACAAATATATGGAAGAAAACTTCCATTATATCATTGGCAGTTATGTTCTTTAACGGAATCGCTTCCGGCCAGCGGCTACATAAATCAATGATGGTAATAATATATTTATTCCCTCTGGTTGTTATCTGATTAAGAGGGCCCACTATGTCGACAGATATTTTCTCAAAAGGTCGACTGGCTAAGTCAGTAATCTGTAATTTTGCCTGTGGGTGTTTACCTTTCTTCACTAGTTTTTGGCAGATGTCACAACTTCTACAATATTGCTTAATGTCATTGCAGAATTTGGGCCAATAAAACTGTGTAAGTAAACTTGATCTGGTCTTAGAGTATGCCATATGCCCTGCAAGAGGTATATCATGGGCAAGATGTAAGTCTTGCTTACGGTACTCATTCGGCAAAACAGTTTGCTCTGTTGTGCTATCACCTCTGGTATAGTACCTGGTGAGGATGCAATTTTTCAAAGCAAAATGCCATCTTGCATTTTTGGTTACCTTTGGCTTTTGGCCGATCAGATTAAAATATTTCGACAATGACGGATCAGCCTTTTGGGCTGTTACAAAAGTCTCCTTCATGGTTTTAGGAGGTAGTACCACTGGGCTAATCATTTCTATAGCCTCAGTTTGGTTAATTTCGTCTTGCACTCTAGCAGTAGATCTAGTTACTGCGTTCACACATTCAATGATATCAGATGGTGATGAAACAGTTTGATCAATGATGTCATGATATCTTAGTGCTACATTAGCTATCATACATTCATTTGGTGGTGCAACGTTATCAATGATGACATGTGATGGTGATGATGTTATGTTCTCATCAATGCAAACAGATGTTATATCATGAGGCATATCATTCACCTCTGGTAAATTTCCAATGATAATATCGCACACAGGGTTAGTTAATGCTGCGCATTTTACTTTCCCAGTGAGGAAAGGTGTCTGAATATATGCCCATGCTAATGGGTACTTTTCAATATTTCCAGAGAATGTTCTGCATGTTACATGCCTGCCTGTATAGTCTGTAGGCATTATGAACTTTCTCTTTAGTCCAATAAGTGAACTTCCCGTGTCCCGAAGGACTGTAGCAGGCTTGCCATTCACATATCCTTTTTGGATGTTTATTCTGCCTTTGGAATCTACTACCAAATTAGCTTCTTCATTGGCAATAGGAATGGAGTGGCCGCATGTCAAAATGCCATCTTCATAAAAGGTATTACAAACAGTACATTTATTTGCATTAAACATGTCAAAAGCCTGTGCTGAGTTCACAGGGTGTTTCTCTGATTGTTCTTCATCTGATGGTGAACTATCAAATAAGGCGGCATTTGCTTTATTGGTCATTTGCCTTCCTTTACAAGCATGACGATAATGCCCGTGCGCCTTACAGAGGAAACATTTACGTGCATTTCTGAAGGATTTACGTTCCTTATCTTGTCTATTTATGATGTTCTGTAGATATGTAAGATATGCGGGGTTCTTGTCACACATCTCACCTTGGTGGTGTGAAATTTTACAATATCTACAATGATTGTATTTCTCAGATGTAGGCTTATATGGTTTTTGCCTATTATAGGGTTCTGATCGGGGTTTTTCATAGTTAGCCGATGCTACAAAGTTTGTATCAGTAGCTTCACTAGCAAAACAATGTTTATTGGCTGTATAATAAGCCGAACCACGTCTCTCAATCTGATCTACACTCGTACATTCATTCTCTTGCAACAATTTTGAAAATGATGATGGAAGGGAAGAGATGACTTTATCCCTGATGATGAGATCTTCTAATTTCTGATAATCTTTACTTATTTTAGCTGCTGAAGTCCATTTGGTAAATATGTCTCGGACTAAGCAGAGGTAGTCAGAGAACGTTTGAGTCGGTTTGGGGCTCAACTTGCTGAATTGTTCTCTGTAACCTGCCTCATCTAGCATAAAGTGTGCCATAATCTTTGATTTTAGATAATGGTAATCTTTTCTGAGGTCTTTGGGGATAGTCTCTATGACTTTCAGAGGCTCCCCTGACAAACCCCTCATATAAATAATATTCCATTCAGAAAGTGGGACCTGGTAATGGTCCATTAAAGTTTCAAAATTTTGGGTGAAGGCTGCAATGCAGTCACCCGAGGTATAATTTCTCACAATACCTTGATACTTTTTGTACTGGTTTTCTTTCTCCAATCTTTCAGCTTTCTTAGCCTCTTTGTCTATGGCAGTATCAGTTTCAAGTTGTTTAATTTTTAATTGTAACTCAAGCTCTTCTCTTTTACTCTGAGCTGAGATTTCAGCCTTCCTTAATTCATTATCTAATTCTGCCTGTTTTGTTTTTGCAGATAGTTCTAGCTCTGTTTGTTTCAATGCTATTTCTGCTTCTGTCTGCTTTAATGCTGTTGCTGCCTCTGCCTGCTTTAAGGCTGTTGCTGCCTCTGCCTGCTTTAAGGCTGTTTCTGCCTCTAATTGCTATGCAGCTCTTTCAGCCGCTCTTTCGTCGCGTTCGCTCGCTTTCTCTCGAAGGTGTTCAGAATACTTAGCTTCACTCCACTTAGTTAACTCATCACCGGTTAACTTTAACTATAAACCCATCTCGATGAAATCATTTAATGAAGACATGATGGAAAATTTAAATGCAAATGAGATATCAGACACACAATTTGTTACAAGTTGTTAGTAAAGTGAGAAATTTACAATTGTGTTCAACTTACAATTTGTGCCCAAATTTGCATCCGAAAGTATATATAAAAGAAAATATACTCAAGTGTACTGGATGCGGTGGAGAACGGTTCAAACCAGGGCTAGGAACTGTAGGGTCGCTACTTCAAAACACAAATGACCTCTACGGGCAAGGGTTTCAGATGGCACAGAAAACCTGCTTTGTTTTTGGAGGAAATAAATTAGCGTCTATCTGATGTGGTGTGTATGCTTGTCACTAAGTTTTGATTAGGTTTGTGTGGCGTTGAGTGTAATTGTAGGTCGTAATGTCGTCAGTCAACAATTTTTTTTTCAAAACCACAAGTCACTTTCTTTCCGAAACTTTTTGCTTTCCACAACTAACTTCACAAAGACAATCTAAATATATCTCAACACTCTACAACATTGATGACACATCACTTACATCAAGATGACATTCAGTAAGGACATAGACATCAAGTTTACAAGATGGCGACAAGGTTACAATGGCGACAACTTCACAAGGTCAAAATGGCGACAAGTTACACAATCACTGATGTTTTACACGTTTACAAGATCAAACAAATGTATGTACTTTGCGTTCACATCTAGCCTCCATATTCAAACAATCTAATAATATATAAGGATGAGCTTTTACGTTCACATTTAAATGTACATTAAAGCTGGACACAAGTCCTCACGTTCACAAATCTAGATTCAAATCTTAATTAATTAAACCACGTTCATTTAAAGTCGGACGATGCCATCACGTTCATTTAAAGCCGGACGATGCCACCACGTTCACACATGTCAGGGTCTTAGACCTGGCTCGTTATACCTAACACATGTGAGACAAGTACAAGTACAACATGATTGGACTTGAGACACAACGACACGAAAGTTCAATGGATTTATTTACAAGTCACATGCAACACTATCTAGTTTGGCATGTGATGATCATTACAATACATATACAATGCATCAATACACTTACAGACAACTCACAGCTTTACAATCTATCTCACAAGATGTACAAGCACTCGACTTTCGGGCACAGAACACAAAGCCTCTCTCTACCCATACGTCCTGTCTGGTCCGAGTCCCGAAGCTGTCTGTCTGTTTCTCACAAAGCGCTTGCCCTCTGTGGATTGACGTCACGAGGGCCGCGTGCGCCTTGCTTTGTCCTTGCCTGACCGCTGGCTGTCACGTCAGCCAGCAACCTCGCGGGCAGGTAACTAATACTCGCCTGGCGGGCGTAACGATGTTACTGCATCCCGACTGGGGACTATTCGCCTGGCGGGCGTAACGATGTTCCTGCATCTCGGTTCGAGATTCTGACAGTTATTAACGTCCTTAAAGATATTTCGAGAACAGAGGATTATGACGTCAGTGAATCCACATCGATGTCCAGGATGAAAGACTTGGGAGTAAGAATTGGCACGGCCAGACGTGAGAGGTACATCGGGAAAACGAGGTGCCTCGTCAACTAACACAGAACTGGCACTATTAGCCACCGGACGCTTTTGCATATGCTGGAGGGGGGGGGGGGGAGGATCTGAGCACCTATGGACCTGTCCGGAGTGCAATGAAGATTCCCTAAACTGATAACTGATAACTGATAGACAACATATGTAAAGAGACCAGCCAAACAGAGACCACAAGAACACCGCATGACAAATAGAGCGCAGCAGCAAATTACACAATTAGAGAACTTTTCGCGGACGGTCAAGCACTATTTACAAAATCAAAAGCAGAACTACAAGACCATGTGAATAGTTTAAACGAAATGTGAAGGAACATAACATGAAAATTAGCTTAAGTCAAACAGAGGTAATGACTATAACTAAAGAAGAAAACACAATGATTCACGTAAACGAACACCTCCTGAAACAAGTAAAGAGCTTCAAGTACCTAAGAAGTATAATTAATATCATCAAATTGCAAATCAGAAGACGAGATCGAAAATAGAAGCAATAAGGCAAACCAGCTCATTGGACAAATGGCACCAATACTAAAGAAAAAACATGTATCAGTAGTTACTAAAAAAGCACTCCACAACGTAATCTTCCAACCGACTTTATGCTATTAATGCCAAACCTGGACAATGACAGAAAACGAGAACAGAAAAATCACAACAGAAATGAGATTTAAAGATTGAGCACATCTCACTACTGGCAACGCTGATCGTATTCCGGCACAAACCTTAAGCCTTGCCCACGTCAGATTGGAAACACTACACTCGAGTGTCTATATCGTTTGAGCTCGTCAGCAGTGCATATCCCTGTCTGGACCCAGGATCGAATTCCGGATCATTGGCGTGTGAGCCGGGTGTGCAACCACTGACCAGGCGACTCACGCTGGACGCGACCAAGTATCGTACCAGAATATCACAACGTCACCCATTGTAGGCTGTAGCTCAAAACTTGCCCGATCACCGCGACTGACATCCGTCAATCAATGTGGCCCCGAATGATCAGGTATTCTCGATCTGGCAAGGCACACCAAAGAAAATACAAGATAATTTTAACATAGAAGTAAAGAACAAATTTGATTTATTATCTGATCTAGAGATCCTATTTCAAGATGTAGATGATCAATAGGAAATGCTGAAGAATTCAATCAGTTGTGCAGCAGAAAAAAACTATTTCAAAAGTAAAGAAAGTGGGCCGTCAGACATGGATGACTGAAGAAATTTTACAACTAATGGAAACAAGAAGACAGAACAAAGATAATTCTGCCAAATATGAAGAAATTGACAGAAAATTCAGAACCTTATGTAAGGAGGCAAAAGAAACATGGCTTGAGAAAAATTGCAGAGAAATCGAAAAACAACACAACAGTAAAAATGCGAAACTAATGCACAAAAGAATTCAGGAGCTAACTAAACAAAGAACACGTACATCAGCAGGCTGCCTAAAGGCAAAAGATGGAAGAGTCATAATAGAAAAAGATCAGATCTTACATGTATGATCAGATTATGTGAAAAACCTTTATGACGAGAACAGAGACGAACAGTATGATGTTCAAAATAATAATAAAGGACCATCAATTTTGAATATGGAGGTTCAGAATGCTCTTAACCATATGGGATCTGGCAAGACCCCCGGTTCAGACAGCGTCACAACAGAAATGATTAATGATTTAGAAGAATATGGAATATATAAAGTTACCAGTCTGCTTAATACAATATATGATACTGGAAATATACCTCATGAATTATGTAATTATATATATTATAAAAATATTTATTGTAATCCCAAAGAAATCAGGAGCCTTGAAATGTGATCAACATCGAACAATTAGTATAATGAGTCACATCACGAAGATTTTGCTAAGAATTATCATGCAAAGAGTTAGGGGGAAAATACAGCCTGAAATAGGAGAAGAACAATGTGGCTTTGAAGAAGGCAAGGGTACAGTAAATGCTGTGTATATACTGAGAACCGTAATTGAACGTTCTATAGAAGTAAACAAAGTTCTACACCTTTGCTTTATTGACTATACAATGGCTTTCGATAAAGTGAGACATGTCGACATGATAAGGATGCTTGAAGATCTACAAATTGATGGAAAAGACCTTATAAAAAAACATATATTAGAAACAACAAGCTGTCATAAGAGTTGATAATGAAGTAGGTCAATATCAGCCTATTAAGAGAGGTGTGAGACAGGGATGTGTAATGTCTCCAGATCTGTTTTCCCTTACAGTGAAAGTATTATCAGAAATATTGAACATATGGAAAGAATCAACATTGGGGGATGATGCATCAATAACATTAGATATGAAGATGATACAGTCTTGATTGCAGACAATGAAGAGGACCTGAAAAATTTAGTAGATGCGATTGTTACACACAGTGAACAACTAGGGTTAGAATTAAATTGTAAAAAGACACAGATTATGGTCGTCACTAGGAAGAACTAAATACCACAATGTAATATACAAGTAAATGGGAATATTCTTCAACAAGTGAATAGGTACAATTATCTCGGAACAGTAATAACATATGATGGGAGATGCCGTGAAGAGATTAGAACAAGAATCACCATGTAAAAGTAACTTTTAGCAAGATGAAAAACATACTGACCAATAAAAAGATGTCAGTTGAAACGAGAAAAAGAGTGTTGAGGAGCTACATAGAACCTATACTTTTATATGGATGTGAGGCTTGGACAATGAGCAGTCAAGCTGAAAAACATCTGATGGCTGTAGAAATGTGGTTTCTGAGGAAAATGCAAAGAATACCATGGACAGCCAGAAAGACCAATGAACAAGTCCTTCAAGAAACAAATGAAGATCGTAAACTGATTAGAGACATTAGACGTAGACAGTCAACAATTTTTTGGGCATGTTATGAGAAGAAATGATTTGGAGAACTTGGTGACAACTGGTAAGATCGAAGGGAACAGACCAAGGGGAAGACCTAGAAGCAAATACCTGGATGGCTTGGCCTCGTGGCATGGTCGAGACAGAAACACGGAGCTGATCCACGATTCTGGTGATCGAGTGAGATGGCAAAACATGACCGCCCACGCTTATCGTCATGGCACATGATGGATGGATGGAACAAGTCAAATGGTTTGATCATGCAACTAGGTTACCAATTAACAATATACCACAACAAGCAATGATATACAGACCAAATGGATCAGAGGAAGAGGCCGCATCTCGTAAACGATGCAAGGAGGGAATAGCAGAGTCCATGGTAATATCGATACATGAAGCCCATAAGCAGGCACTCTCCCGTTTTGAATACTTCACTTCTACACCGCAAGGTTTCAAGAGGACCAGGATGAGATGTGATGTAATTTAAATATTATAATAAAAGGAGTCAATATTCCACATGCGAAGATCTGCAAAGAACCTGAGACATGTTGATTGGCAAAATTCGCAACATTATTGTAATCACTTAACGAAATAGTGCGAAATGTAACACACACGCTGGCAGCATATGGACACGAAGTTATATGGGGCTGGGACAGCACTTTTGATTATGTATTACCCTCATAACACGACGGCAAATCATTCGATCCCCATTATTGACTGGCATGTTCGACAACAGAAGTACAAAGTAAAGCACCCTGATGGTATTGGGTATATGGTGCCGGCCCTGTATGTGTATAGTCACATCGGCACTGGACGGGCGTGTTGTTTATGTCACTCTGTCCGCCTTTACTCTCTAGGACAAGTTAATCTTTTTTATCTGCCTCGATGAGGATTCGAACCCATGACGAGCAGACCAGCAGGCAAGCGTCGCAGTCACTGAGCCACCCAGTTTCTCAAGTCTTCTAGGGGTTTCTGAAAATCCCCCATAGCTAGCTGCTGCCCGCAGCGAGGGTCTAAGGTATTCATTTACACTCACAAGACAAATCAACCAAAACAAGAATTAGGGTCAGTAAGTTCTACTAGGATACAATCACAAGTGATAAGATAAACGTTGCGGCTTGAGCCTTCGTCGGTGCACAGACAACAAACAGACACAGATACAGCTACATAGAAATATACACACGTTGCTAAGCTGAGGTTAATCTGTCGGACGTACAGACAACAAACAGACACAGATACAGCTACATAGAAATATACACACGTTGCTAAGCTGAGGTTAATCTGTCGGACATACAGACAACAAACAGACACAGATACAGCTACATAGAAATATACACACGTTGCTAAGCTGAGGTTAATCCGTCGGTGCATAGACAACAAACAGACACTGATACAGCTACATAGAAATATACACACGTTGCTAAGCTGAGATTAATCCGTCGGTGCACAGACAACAAACAGACACTGATACAACTACATAGAAATATACACACGTTGCTAGGCTGAGGTTAATCCGTCGGTGCACAGACAACAAACAGACACTGATACAGCTACATAGAAATATACACACGTTGCTAAGCTGAGGTTAATCCGTCGGTGCACAGACAACAAACAGACACAGATACAGCTACATAGAAATATACACACGTTGCTAAGCTGAGGTTAATCCGTCGGTGCACAGACAAAAACAGACATTGATACAGCTACATAGAAATATACACACGTTGCTAAGCTGAGGTTAATCCGTCGGTGCACAGACAACAAACAGACACTGATACAGCTACATAGAAATATGCACACGTTGCTAAGCTGAGGTTAATCTGTCGGTGCACAGACAACAAACAGACACTGATACAGCTACATAGAAATATACACACATTGCTAAGCTGAGGTTAATCCGTCGGTGCATAGACAACAAACAGACACTGATACAGCTACATAGAAATATACACACGTTGCTAAGCTGAGGTTAATCCGTCGGTGCACAGACAACAAACAGACACTGATACAGCTACATAGAAATATACACACGTTGCTAAGCTGAGATTAATCCGTCGGTGCACAGACAACAAACAGACACTGATACAACTACATAGAAATATACACACGTTGCTAAGCTGAGGTTAATCCGTCGGTGCACAGACAACAAACAGACACTGATACAGCTACATAGAAATATACACACATTGCTAAGCTGAGGTTAATCCGTCGGTGCACAGACAACAAACAGACACTGATATAGCTACATAGAAATATACACACGTTGCTAAGCTGAGGTTAATCCGTCGGTGCACAGACAACAAACAGACATTGATACAGCTACATAGAAATATACACACGTTGCTAAGCTGAGGTTAATCCGTCGGTGCACAGACAACAAACAGACACTGATATAGCTACATAGAAATATACACACGTTGCTAAGCTGAGGTTAATCCGTCGGTGCACAGACAACAAACAGACATTGATACAGCTACATAGAAATATACACACGTTGCTAAGCTGAGGTTAATCTGTCGGTGCACAGACAACAAACAGACACTGATACAGCTACATAGAAATATACACACGTTGCTAAGCTGAGGTTAATCCGTCGGTGCACAGACAACAAACAGACACTGATATAGCTACATAGAAATATACACACGTTGCTAAGCTGAGGTTAATCCGTCGGTGCATAGACAACAAACAGACACTGATACAGCTATATAGAAATATACACACGTTGCTAAGCTGAGGTTAATCCGTCGGTGCACAGACAACAAACAGACACTGATACAGCTACATAGAAATATACACACGTTGCTAAGCTGAGATTAATCTGTCGGTGCACAGACAACAAACAGACACTGATACAGCTACATAGAAATATACACACGTTGCTAAACTGAGGTTAATCTGTCGGTGCACAGACAACAAACAGACACTGATACAACTACATAGAAATATACACACGTTGCTAAGCTGAGGTTAATCTGTCGGTGCACAGACAACAAACAGACACTGATACAGCTACATAGAAATATACACACGTTGCTAAGCTGAGGTTAATCCGTCGGTGCACAGACAACAAACAGACACTGATACAGCTACATAGAAATATACACACGTTGCTAAGCTGAGGTTAATCCGTCGGTGCATAGACAACAAACAGACACTGATACAGCTATATAGAAATATACACACGTTGCTAAGCTGAGGTTAATCCGTCGGTGCACAGACAACAAACAGACACTGATACAGCTACATAGAAATATACACACGTTGCTAAGCTGAGATTAATCTGTCGGTGCACAGACAACAAACAGACACTGATACAGCTACATAGAAATATACACACGTTGCTAAACTGAGGTTAATCTGTCGGTGCACAGACAACAAACAGACACTGATACAACTACATAGAAATATACACACGTTGCTAAGCTGAGGTTAATCCGTCGGTGCACAGACAACAAACAGACACTGATACAGCTACATAGAAATATACACACGTTGCTAAGCTGAGATTAATCCGTCGGTGCACAGACAACGAACAGACACTGATACAACTACATAGAAATATACACACGTTGCTAAGCTGAGGTTAATCCGTCGGTGCACAGACAACAAACAGACACTGATACAGCTACATAGAAATATACACACGTTGCTGAGCTGATGTTAATCTGTCGTCTGTATCGTTGCATATATGCAAGTTATACAAGACATGCCAGGAATATCATTTGGTGGGCATAATGTAAACAAACTGTGTTATGCTGATGACTTGTTTGGTCACCGACAATGAAATACAGTTACATGAAATGATAGACTTGATTGTTACAGGAAGTGGCAACATACGACCTAGTTTGTAATACAGAAACGCAGAAGAAATTGTTATCACTAAGACAGTTGCTGTAACCAAATGCAATATCAAAGTGAATTAAACCAATTTGAAACAAGTCTATGTATTTAAGTATTTGAGGACTTTAATAACAGCGTTTGGAAATGTTATTAAGTTAAATGTTGAATAGTCCAAACAAAGGTACCATTTTACAAGATGAAGAATTTGTTTTTGTTTTGCATATCCTTTTTTTTTTAACAGGATGTCTGTCAACACCAGCATTTTACTGCTGTTGTTGATGTCTTGGCAAGTTTACGTTCAGTAGTTTGCCACTGCTTTCTGAAAGGCCGGCTCCCTTACCCATTCGTTAAATCCCAGCGCAACAAGGTCTGCTGCCAAATAGCGTGCAGTTATGTTTCGAAAGCGGGTAAATGGGCTAACGAATCGCGTCCGTAAGCCCTTAGCCACGGAGACAAGATGAAGAACATTATCTACAGTTTATCTTTGTCTGTCCAGATGAGAAAATAGTTCTTAAGAGCCATATTGTGTCAATCCTGGTGGATGGAGCGAATCATGGACATAAACATACAAGTGAGAAATTATGTTTAAGTTGCGATGTGATTTTATAGAAGAATGATTAGAACACCAGGGACGGATAGAAAGAGCAATGAAGATATCATGAAAGAAATAAACTACAAAGTGAACTGGTTACTGGCATCAGACGAAGGCAGTAGACACTCTTTGGGCATGTCATGAGAAGTGGAGCGCGAGAGTATTTCGTTACAACGGGAAAGCTGGAAAGGAAGAGAGTCAGGGGAAAACCAAGAGATAAGATGTTGGATAGTTTGACACCATGGCATGTAGGAACGCCGGTAACAGAAATGATTGGCTGCACATGAGAGAGAGAGAGAGAGAGAGAGAGAGAGAGAGAGAGAGAGAGAGAGAGAGAGAGAGAGAGAGAGAAAGAGAGAGAGAGAGAAAGAGAGAGAGAGAGATAGAGAGAGAGAGAGAGAGAGAGAGAGAGAGAGAGAGAGAGTGAGAGAGAGTGAGAGAGAGAGAGGTCTATGAACAGACATGATCACAACGCCACACGGCAAGGGCTATAAGAAGAACAAGAACATGAACAAGAAGTACAGTTGTGTACCCTGCTTTGTACGTACGAGCTCTTTAACAGCAACACCGCATGCTTCACATCTCACCATACGGACGAACATAAGCTGCCACGTCACAATTGTTGTGTCAGGGTTCGGCTTGTGCTACTGTTCTATTTAGTACTAGAAAGTCCAACAACAGCTAATTGTTCATCATACAAACCAGCAACTTTCTTTTATGCGGAAAACATGTAATCTAACATAATACATGAATACATTACACTACTCATCATCACATGTCATCTCCACATTCAAGGGCTGATGTAATGGGTCTGTAACATTGTTCTGTGTCTTCACAGCGGACTCATACAGACTTACGTCTGCAAGTCCATCTCTAAATCTAATGTTGACTACTAGTCCATCTCTTGCTGTTGTCCACCCACATGTAATATTGTCTTCCAGTCCATATCTTGCTGTTGTCCACCCACATGTAATATTGACTTCCAGTCAATCTCTTGCTGTTGTCCACCCACATGTAATATTGACTTCCAATCCATCTCTTGCTGTTGTCCACCCACATGTAATATTGATTTCCAGTCCATCTCTTGCTGTTGTCCACCCACATGTAATATTGTCTTCCAGTCCATCTCTTGCTGTTGTCCACCCACATATAGTGTTGACTTCCAGTCCATCTCTTGCTGTTGTCCACCCAAAATAATGTTGACTTCAATTGCATCTCTTGCTGTTGTCCACCGAAATCTAACTTTGACTACCAGTCCATCTCTTGCTATTATCCATCAAATTTAATGTTAATTTCCAGTTCATCTCTTGCTGTTGTCCATTCAAATATAATGTTAATTTCCAGTCCATCTCTTGCTGTTGTCCACTCAAATCTAATTTTGACTTCCAGTCCATCTCTTGCTGTTGTCCATTTAAATCTAATGTTGATTTACTTCCGGTCCATCTCTTGCTGTTGTCCACTCATATCTAAAATTGAATTTCAGTCCATCTCTTACTATTGTCAACCCAAATCTAATATTGACTTTCAGTCCATCGCTTGCTGATTTTCACTTACAGGTAACGTATTCCAGTCCGTCTTTTGATATTGTCCACTGACTAGTAACTTTGCCTTCCAGTCCAGTCCTTGAAGCGGTCCACTTACAGGTATCACTGACTTCCAGTCCATCTCTTGATGTTGTCCACTGACTAATAACTTTGCCTTCCAGTCCAGTCCTTGAAGCGGTCCACTTACAGGTATCACTGTCTTCCAGTCCATCTCTTGGTGTTGGTCACCTGCAGATAAAGTCTTCCAGTCCATCTCTTGATGTTGTCCACTGACTAGTACCTGTGCCTTCAAGTTCATTCCTTGATGCGGTCCACTTATAGGTATCACGGTCCTCCAGTCCATCTCTTATTATGTGTGTATGGGTGGGTGGGGTGTGGTTGGGTGTGGGTGTGCGGGTGGATGTTGATGTGTGTGAGGGTGGGGGATGTGTTTATAGGGGTGGTTGGGGTGCGTGAGTGGGTAGATGGGAGATGTATGTGTTGATGAGTGGGTGAGGGATGTGTGGGTGTTAGTGGTTGGGGGATAAGTACGTGTGTGGAGGGATGTGTAAGGGTGATGAGTGTATGGGTGGGGAATGTGTGTGTGTGTGGGTTGGGTATGCGTGGATGGGAGGTGTGTGTTTGTGAATGGGGGATGTGTTGGTGGGTGGGGATGTGTGTGAGGGATGTGTGTATGGGTGGGGAGATTTGTGTGTGGGTGGGGATGTGTGTATATGGGTAGGGGTGTATGGTTAAGGGATGTGTGGCTGGGGGATGGGTGGGTGGGTAGAGGATGTGTGGGTGGGTGATTGTATATGGGTAAGTTTGTGTGGTTAAGGGATGTGTGGTTAAGGGATGTTTGGTTGCAGGATGAGTGGGTGGAGGATGTGTGGATAGGTAGAGGATATGTGGGTGGGTGAGTGTGTGTAGGTAAGGAGATGGTGGGGGGGGGGGTGTTTGTATGGGTGGGCTCGGGATCTGTGAGTGGGCTGGGGGAGATGGGAGATTATGTGGGTGGGTGCGGAATTTGTGTTTGGGTAGGTGCGGGATATGTGAGATGGCGGGGAGATGTGTGTGTGCGTGGGGGATGTATGGTTGAGAGATGTGCGTTTGGCTGGGTGGTTGGATGTGTGTGGATGGAGGAGGATATGTGGGTGGGTGATTGTTGATGGGTAATGGGGCGGGTGGAACATATGTGAGTGGGTGGGGAGATGTGTATGGGTGGGGGATGTGTGGGCTGGGAAATGTATGTATACTTGGGGTGTGGGTGGATGGGATGTGTGGTTAGTGGGGGGGGGGGGTGTGAGTGGGGAGCTGTATAGGTGTGGGGATGTGGTGGATGGGTGGGGGCATGTATGTGTGCCTGGTGTGTGTGTGTGTGTGTGTGTGTGTGTGTGTGTGTGTGTGTGGTTGGGTGGAGGATGTGTGGGTGAATGGGGTGTGTGTGTGGGTGGATGGTGAATGTGTCTCATAACATGGTAATATGCATTGTTTATGTTTACAAAATTCATTTGACAGTGTTTTTCCTATGCACTATTGATGAAAATGCAAACAAAGCTAAATGTCACCAGCCTAAACAGCAAGAAAATGCAGCAGTTGTTTGAAAATATGCTGGAAGACCGCCTCAAGCCCAATGCTGAAGCTAAACAGGATACAGAAACAGAATGGAGAGCCCTAAAGGACAACATTTACAACACTGCTATGGAAATCCTGGGGCCAGCCCCCCGAAAGCATAAAGACTGGTTTGATGAAAATTCCGAAGACATCAACCAATTGCTGGCCGAGAAACATCTTCTCCTCAAGGCACATTTGAATGACCCAAAGTCAACATCAAAAAAAGATGCTTTCAAGAACATTCAGAGAGTAGTGCAGCAGAAACTTCGACACATGCGGGATTCCTGGCTGAGCAGCAAAGCTGATGAAATTCAGGGCTTTGCTGACAGACATGATATGAAAAACTTCTACGACTCACTGAAAGCGGTCTATGGTCCTTCATCACCAGGCATAGTTCCCCTCCTCAGTGCAGATGGGGGAACATTGGTCACCGATAAGAAAGAAATCCTCCAACGCTGGGCAGAGCATTTCAGCAACATCTTAAATGCAACTTCCTTCTTCGATGATGAAACAATCAACTGCCTTCCTCAAGTTCCCACCAATGAGACTCTTGATGACCTGCCAACCATAGTGGAAATAAACAAAGCCATCCAGCAACTCTCCAGCGGCAAGGCACCTGGTCCTGACTCCATCCCAGCAGAGATATACAAGGCAGGTGGGCCGGTCCTAACAGAGCAGCTTCACCAAGTCTTCACAAACATATGGATGAACGAGACCATGCCACAAGATTTTAAGGACGCGTCAATAGTCCACCTTTACAAACGTAAAGGAAACCGCCAATCCTGTGACAACCACCGAGGCATCTCCTTGCTTTCAATTGCAGGGAAGATACTCGCCAGAATTCTTCTCAATCGCCTCACAGCCCATCTCGATCAAGGTCTTCTTCCTCAGAGTTAATGTGGCTTCAGAAAAGAACGTGGAACTGTTGACATGATTTTCGCTGCAAGGCAGCTGCAAGAGAAATGTCAGGAACAGAACTGCGAAATGTTCTCCACTTTCATTGACCTTACCAAGGCTTTTGATGCAGTCAGCAGAGAAGGACTGTGGAAGATTATGGCAAAATATGGCTGTCCACGAAAGTTTGTCCAAATAGTGCGGCTATTTCATGACGGCATGCAGGCAAGAGTACAGGAAAATGGTGAACTGTCTGAACCCTTTCCTGTCACCAATGGAGTGAAGCAAGGATGTGTCCTGGCACCAACACTGTTCAGCCTCATGTTTTCAGCCATGTTGATGAATGCCTTCGAGAACGACGACATTGGAATAGACATCAACTACCGTATGGATGGAAAGTTACTCAATCTCAGAAGGCTGAAAGCTAAAACCAAAATTATCAGCGGCACCGTCAGAGAGCTCCTGTTTGCTGATGATTGCGCTCTATACGCCAACTCAGAGACGGACATGCAACATAATGTTTCAGCTTTCTCACATGCCTGTGCCAACTTTGGGCTCAATATCAACTTGGAGAAGACTGTAGTTATGTACCAGCCAGCTCCAGGGAATAATCACACTGTGCCGAATATCAAAGTGAATGATCATAGACTAAGTGACGTTGTGGACAAATTCACCTATCTTGGCAGCACCGTGTCACAAGCTGCCACAATCGATGACGAAGTGAATGCAAGAATCTCCAAGGCCAGTGCAGCCTTTGGCAGACTGTACAAGAATGTATGGGACAGAACTGGAATAAGCCTGCAAACAAAGCTAAAAGTCTACAAAGCAGTTGTATTATCCACACTGCTATATGCTTGTGAAACCTGGACTGTTTATCAGCGACACGCTAGGAAATTAAACCACTTCCACACAGTCTGCCTAAGGAAGCTACTGAAGATTAAATGGCAAGACAAGATTCCAGACACTGAAGTCCTAGAAAGAGCATCCATGCCCAGTATCCACACTCTACTGATGAAGAATCAGATTCGCTGGGCTGGTCACTTGACTCGCATGCCAGATCACAGGCTCCCTAAATGAATTTTTTACAGCGAACTGCGTTGTGGTAAACGCTCCCAAGGTGGCCAGAGGAAACGTTTTAAAGACACTCTGAAAATCTCACTGAATGCTTTTGGAATTCATCATGACACCTGGGAGGCTGCAGCCAGAGACCGAAATTCGTGGCGTGCATCATTGCGCAAAGGTGCAGTTATATATGAGGCAACCAGGACTGCAAGAGCTGTGAAGAAAAGGCAGGACAGAAAAACCACTGCAGGAAATCCTCCTCCAGAGACGTCAAGCATTCTTTGCCCACATTGTCAAAGAACATTTCGAGCCAAAATAGGCCTTATCAGCCATCTTAGAACCCACGGCTCCACACCTTCAACCCCACTGGATGAAATGAATGGTCATCATCATTCTTGATGGACAAACAACATTGATGAACGAAAGATGAGTGATTGGAAGGGCCGAATGTAATACGGGCCTGTGTGCCCACTTTGTTACCCTTTGATAATAAAGTCCGTTCGTTCGTTCGTTCGTTCGTTCTCTTGCTGTTGTCCACTCAAATCTAATGATGACTTCCAGTTCATCTCTTTCTGTTCTCCACTCAAATCTAATTTTGACTTCCAGTTCGTCTCTTCCTGTTGTCCACTCAAATCTAATGTTGACTTCCAGTGCATCTCTTCCTGTTGTCCACTCAAATCTAATGTTGACTTCCAGTCCATCGCTTGCTGATGTTAACTTACAGATAACGTTTTCCAGTGCAGCTCTTGGTGTTGGTCACCTGCAGGTAACGTCTTCCAGCAGTCCAGCTCTTGTTGTTGTCCACTGACTAATAACTTTGCCCTCCAGTTCATTCCTTGATGCAGTCCACTTACAGGTATCACAGTCTTCCATTCCACCCACTCATGTGGTCTATCCACACATCACGTTGTCTTTATGTTCAGTTCTTGATTAAGTTCACCCACATGTAACTCTGTCATCCAGTTAATCTCCCGATGTTGTCCACCCAGACGTAGCGCTGTCTTATAGTTCATCTCTTGATGTTGTCCACTACCACTCAGTGTTGTCTTCCAATCATTCCCTAGATATTGTTTACACACAAGTAACGTCTTCTTCCAGTTCATCTCTTTATGTTGCCCACTCACAAGCACAAGTAAAGGTGCCTTTCAGAAATCCAGTTTTGTCCATGGGACATAATTTACATTGCGTGGTAATTTATGTATGTCCCATCTCATCCCGTACAGCTGGCAGGCTTGTCCTTGGGACATGTTTTTCTGTCCCATCCAATGGTAATTTATGTCTGTCTCATCCCATCCCATCCAATCCCTACACTATTCAGAAAATCACCCTTTTGTCCCATGGGATCCCCGTAGGATTCCCATGTCCAAGCCTGCCTTGATATTGTCCACCCAAATTAAAAGTTAACTGAAATGTAAACAGATTGTTACGTGGGCATATACAATGGTAGGTAAATATTTTGACAGATAGGTAGGTAAGAATTAGGTAGAGCAGATACGAGGGGAAGTCAATAAGTAAGTCACTTTTTTCGCGATTCCATCCTGTTTCAGGATATTGCTGTCAACATCAGCATCTTTCAGCTGTATGCTGGTTCCTAGGCTAGATTACGCTCATCAGCACGCCACGACTTTCTGAGCGACCGGCTCCATACTCTCATAAGTCACTGGCGCGACTCGAACCGCTTCCAATTCTCTTGCGCTCACGTCAACCACGATAGTATTCGGGGTAACGGAGAAATCTGCTAACCTCTCTGCCAGAGAGACCGGCAGTAAGTCACAAATGGCTGTAGAAAAATAACTTAATATGATAACAACTTGAAACCAGTTTATTTTTACATATACATTGTCTCTTTATTTCTCAACATAATTTCCACCAACATTGATGCACTTATCCCATCGTTTTATCTGTCATCCCAAACTGGTTGCATAGAACTGCGTGCTCTGTTTTCTAAACCAAGTTTTCACTTCACATTCAACTTCGGCGTATTTTGCGAAATGTCTCCCGCCAAGGTGGGTTTTCAGAGGACCAGAAAGGGTAAACTCGCTAGGGGCTAAGTATGGTTGATGTTCCAGAACTTCCCACCTTACTTGGTTAATTTTCTCCTGAGTTAATCTAGCCGTACGTGGTCTGGCATTGTCATGCAGAAGCAACACTCCTCTAATCAACAGTCCCGGACGTTTTCTTCGAATTGCGTCACGAAGCATCGATAGACCTTCACAGTACGATACAGGATTCACACTGTCAGCTTTCTTCTTGAAATTGTCACTTCTAATCATCTCCTCCATCCGCTGCACGGATGCTTCTTTTGCAATCTCAACAGGACGACCTGATCGGATTTAATCAACAATTCTAGAGCGTCCTTGAGAAAATTTGTCTACCCAGCTATGCAACGCTTTACGGGACAAACATTTGTTCGCATAAACAGGAAGCATTTCCTTATGAATGTCCTTTGCATGCAGTCCTTTTGCCCACAAAAAACGCACAACAGCACGTTTCTCTTTGATTGTACACTCCGTAAGTACAGTCGCCATACATATGCGCTGCGCATGCGCATGAGACACCTAGCGCCACCTGACGAACGGGAATATAAAGTTCAATGTTGCTGTCACCTAATGACACATTGACATATTGACTCGCCCTCACATATAGCTAGACAAATAGAGACGTTGATAGATAGGTACTGTGTAGGTAGATATTTAGAAATGTAGGTGATGGATACAGAGATTGGTAGGTAGGTAAGTAGGGAGATAAGTAGGTAGGTAGGTAAGTAGATAGGTAGGTAGGTAGGTAAGTAGGTAGGTAGCCAGGTAGGTAAGTAGGTAGGTAAGTAGGCAGGTAAGTAGGTGGATAAGTAGGTAGGTAAGTAGGTAAGTAAGTAGGTAGGTAGGTAAGTAAGTAAGTAGGTAAGTAGGTAGGTAAGTAGGTAGGTAAGTAGGTAGGTAAGTAGGTAAGTTGGTAGGTAAGTAAGTATGTAGGTAGGTAGGTAGGTAGGTAGGTAAGTAGGTAGGTAGGTAAGTAAGTAAGTAAGTAGGTAGGTAAGTAGGTAGGTAGATAGGTAGGTAGGTATGTAGGTAAGTAGGTAGGTAGGTAAGTAGGTAGGTAGTATGTAAGTAAGTAGGTAAGTAGGTAGGTAAGTAGGTAAGTAGGTGGGCAGGTAGGTAGATAGGTAGGTAGGTATGTAGGTAAGTAGGTAGGTAGGTAAGTAGGTAGGTAGTATGTAAGTAAGTAGGTAAGTAGGTAGGTAAGTAGGTAAGTAGGTGGGTAGGTAGGTAGGTAGAAAGACTGGTAAGTTGGTTGATAG
This sequence comes from Cepaea nemoralis, assembly GCA_014155875.1. Classification (NCBI taxonomy): domain Eukaryota; kingdom Metazoa; phylum Mollusca; class Gastropoda; order Stylommatophora; family Helicidae; genus Cepaea; species Cepaea nemoralis. The sequence goes on along the minus strand of JACEFZ010004038.1, from coordinate 71,612 downwards.
TAATGGTGGTTACTACTAAGTAGAAAATTATATACATAATATTTGTGATTGTAAACTATTCACATAAAATTGAAGTCATATCACTGTGCATGTAGGTAGGTAAACGGGTGGGAAGATAAATGGGTATACATATGACAGGTACAGTTATATTTAAAGTGAGTTTTTAATAAAATGTATTACTGTTATTTTTCTAACCAAATAAAAGAATGCAACCGGTTGTGCATGTTGCGTATAATGATTCAACTGGCATTTTACCTCTATCGCTATACATATTTTCCGTTACCACTAAGGACAATGACTTCAGCAAAAATTTGCGATGACGAAAAATAAACATATGGGATTGTCAAAATCCTTCAGTGAAAAAAAACGTTTCCGTTAGTTTAATTCGTTTTACGTGTGTTTTAACTGTTGAAAATTCCGCAATTAATGGTGTCTTCTTTTAGCATTTACGCTAGATATCTACTGGGATAGCTATATGTCTGCAAGCTTACGTTTTAAAACAACTGAATATAAAGTTAGTTACTGACGGTAAGCGGGATAAAGTGAACGTGTGAAACTTTAATTATATACATACTATTTGTTATTTTAAACTATTCACATAAAACTGAAGTCATGTCACTACAGCTCAACGTGGCATATTCTGTGGCAATGTTAATTTTGGTGCTTGCTGTGCTTACCAGAGCCCAGAAATTCGGCGAGGCTAAACTGGTATACGAGTGGAAATTCTTGGAGTTCCAATGGCCATCTGAAAGTGTGAAGCGGCAGTTTATTGCTAACGGTTCTTACGTTCCCAACAGGAGTCTGTTGACAGGGATAAAGGTATTGGTATATTACTTTACTTTCCTTGTATACACCATGTATATAGTATGTGCACATTTTCTTTTGAGGGGTATTATATTGTTTTGCTTTATTACGCGATGCCATTTATTTAATAATAATGTAATCATGATCAGAGTTATTATTCTTATTAAGTCTGGTCTTTCGGGACTGATGGGGATCTTTTGAGAATGATTGGTTATATTTGTGATCTTTTGAGAATTCATTCATTCATTCATTCATTCATTCATTCATTCATTCATTCAGTCAGTAGCATGTCCTTTGCAGAATTTCGCTCCCATAATAACCTTCCAGAAAACGTTTCAGTCATAAGCAAGATGTCGCGAGTCCGATACACCCATCTGGAGATCATCTGCCACATCCTGTACCCATCTTCTCTTTGACCTTCCTCTCCCTCTCTTCCCAGTCATATACCCCTCCATTATTTTTATCTCCTAACTTTCATGACGTTTCAAGTGACCAAAATATGTCAACTTTCTTTGTTTTGTCGTCTTCAGTAGCCAACCTTCTTCAATATGCAGATTTTGTCGCATGAATGCATTGTTCTGTTCTGCATTATAAATATTCTTAGAACCCGTCTATAACATTTATATTCAAAGGCATTTGTGCGCTGTTCAGCTTGTTTAGTAAGTGTCCAAGCTTCACAAGCGATGTGAAAGATGCATGCTCTTAAAAATCTAATTTTCTTTTGATAATGCATGATTATATTCGTGATCTTTTGAGAATGAGGTTTATACCTGTTGATTATGTGGTTGTTTCGGGATTTGAAATTTAAATATTGAGCACAACCCACTACTGGCAACGCCGATCACATTCTGGTATGAACCTAAGGCCTATCCACGTCAATATGGAAGCACTATACTCGAGTTTCGCCCTCGTTTGAGCTCGTCAGTAGTGCATATCCCTGACTGGATCCGGAAACAGTCCCGGATCACGCGTGTGAAGCGGGTGTGTAACCACGCGGCACACACTGGACACACCAAATTATCACAACAGAATATCACAACGCTACCCATCGTAGGCTATGCTCAAGATTGCCCAATCGCCGCGACCGACGTCCGTCAATCGATGGGACCCGAACGATCAGGACTTCTCACTGGCAAGGATCACCAGGCCTGGCCTCCTAAATCCAGTGAGCAATAATCAATTGATTATGTGGTTGTTTCGGGATTTGAAATTTAAATATTGAGCACAACCCACTACTGGCAACGCCGATCACATTCTGGTATGAACCTAAGGCCTATCCACGTCAATATGGAAGCACTATACTCGAGTTTCGCCCTCGTTTGAGCTCGTCAGTAGTGCATATCCCTGACTGGATCCGGAAACAGTCCCGGATCACGCGTGTGAAGCGGGTGTGTAACCACGCGACACACACTGGACACACCAAATTATCACAACAGAATATCACAACGCTACCCATCGTAGGCTATGCTCAAGATTGCCCAATCGCCGCGACCGACGTCCGTCAATCGATGGGACCCGAACGATCAGGACTTCTCACTTGCAAGGAACACCAGGCCTCCTAAATCCAGTGAGCAATTCATTGGCACCTTGCCGTCTTGACAGACGATAGTTTGTGCTCTAAAAAGGCATAATAACTTTTAGACCAGGGATGGAGTTATTGCCTCTCCATAGCACAAAGCCTGGGCTAAAATATAGAGATCATGTGTTGCCCATGCAGCATGATCCCTCTCTCGGCCTGCCTAGTTCACTCCAGAGGAAAGGTAACACCCCTACATCTGGAACAAGACAAGCTGCAGAAGCTGCCGGATCAGCAAAGCAATGCTCTAACTGTCCGCCTGTCGGAGCTTCGATCCTAGACCAGTCGCCAACCAAGGCTTAGGGCCTGGTCTGCCCTGCCATGACAATTTTGTCTTTAGCTTGCATTTCCTCGCACCAGGGTAAGGCTTGTACCCTCCCAATTGTGCTCTTCCGCCCGAAGCCGTTGGCACAATGTGGGGTGTCGGGTTTTGGTAAGCGCCGCACAACGTTCGGCGCTAACAGAAACCAGGTAGTACCGTCTACTGTTATACGGTAGCTCAGTCATATCTGACTAAGACCTGAATCAATTGATTATGTGGTTGTTTCGGGATTTGAAATTTAAATATTGAGCACAACCCACTACTGGCAACGCCGATCACATTCTGGTATGAACCTAAGGCCTATCCACGTCAATATGGAAGCACTATACTCGAGTTTCGCCCTCGTTTGAGCTCGTCAGTAGTGCATATCCCTGACTGGATCCGGAAACAGTCCCGGATCACGCGTGTGAAGCGGGTGTGTAACCACGCGGCACACACTGGACACACCAAATTATCACAACAGAATATCACAACGCTACCCATCGTAGGCTATGCTCAAGATTGCCCAATCGCCGCGACCGACGTCCGTCAATCGATGGGACGCGAACGATCAGGACTTCTCACTTGCAAGGAACACCAGGCCTTCTAAATCCAATGAGCAATAATCAATTGATTATGTGGTTGTTTCGGGATTTGAAATTTAAATATTGAGCACAACCCACTACTGGCAACGCCGATCACATTCTGGTATGAACCTAAGGCCTATCCACGTCAATATGGAAGCACTATACTCGAGTTTCGCCCTCGTTTGAGCTCGTCAGTAGTGCATATCCCTGACTGGATCCGGAAACAGTCCCGGATCACGCGTGTGAAGCGGGTGTGTAACCACGCGGCACACACTGGACACACCAAATTATCACAACAGAATATCACAACGCTACCCATCGTAGGCTATGCTCAAGATTGCCCAATCGCCGCGACCGACGTCCGTCAATCGATGGGACCCGAACGATCAGGACTTCTCACTTGCAAGGAACACCAGGCCTCCTAAATCCAGTGAGCAATTCATTGGCACCTTGCCGTCTTGACAGACGATAGTTTGTGCTCTAAAAAGGCATAATAACTTTTAGACCAGGGATGGAGTTATTGCCTCTCCATAGCACAAAGCCTGGGCTAACATATAGAGATCATGTGTTGCCCATGCAGCATGATCCCTCTCTCAGCCTGCCTAGTTCACTCCAGAGGAAAGGTAACACCCCTACTTCTGGAACAAGACAAGCTGCAGAAGCTGCCGGATCAGCAAAGCAATGCTCTAACTGTCCGCCTGTCGGAGCTTCGATCCTAGACCAGTCGCCAACCAAGGCTTAGGGCCTGGTCTGCCCTGCCATGACAATTTTGTCTTTAGCTTGCATTTCCTCGCACCAGGGTAAGGCTTGTACCCTCCCAATTGTGCTCTTCCGCCCGAAGCCGTTGGCACAATGTGGGGTGTCGGGTTTGGTAAGCGCCGCACAACGTTCGGCGCTAACAGAAACCAGGTAGTACCGTCTACTGTTATACGGTAGCTCAGTCATATCTGACTAAGACCTGAATCAATTGATTATGTGGTTGTTTCGGGATTTGAAATTTAAATATTGAGCACAACCCACTACTGGCAACGCCGATCACATTCTGGTATGAACCTAAGGCCTATCCACGTCAATATGGAAGCACTATACTCGAGTTTCGCCCTCGTTTGAGCTCGTCAGTAGTGCATATCCCTGACCTGGATCCGGAAACAGTCCCGGATCACGCGTGTGAAGCGGGTGTGTAACCACGCGGCACACACTGGACACACCAAATTATCACAACAGAATATCACAACGCTACCCATCGTAGGCTATGCTCAAGATTGCCCAATCGCCGCGACCGACGTCCGTCAATCGATGGGACCGCGAACGATCAGGACTTCTCACTTGCAAGGAACACCAGGCCTTCTAAATCCAATGAGCAATAATCAATTGATTATGTGGTTGTTTCGGGATTTGAAATTTAAATATTGAGCACAACCCACTACTGGCAACGCCGATCACATTCTGGTATGAACCTAAGGCCTATCCACGTCAATATGGAAGCACTATACTCGAGTTTCGCCCTCGTTTGAGCTCGTCAGTAGTGCATATCCCTGACTGGATCCGGAAACAGTCCCGGATCACGCGTGTGAAGCGGGTGTGTAACCACGCGGCACACACTGGACACACCAAATTATCACAACAGAATATCACAACGCTACCCATCGTAGGCTATGCTCAAGATTGCCCAATCGCCGCGACCGACGTCCGTCAATCGATGGGACCCGAACGATCAGGACTTCTCACTTGCAAGGAACACCAGGCCTCCTAAATCCAGTGAGCAATTCATTGGCACCTTGCCGTCTTGACAGACGATAGTTTGTGCTCTAAAAAGGCATAATAACTTTTAGACCAGGGATGGAGTTATTGCCTCTCCATAGCACAAAGCCTGGGCTAACATATAGAGATCATGTGTTGCCCATGCAGCATGATCCCTCTCTCAGCCTGCCTAGTTCACTCCAGAGGAAAGGTAACACCCCTACTTCTGGAACAAGACAAGCTGCAGAAGCTGCCGGATCAGCAAAGCAATGCTCTAACTGTCCGCCTGTCGGAGCTTCGATCCTAGACCAGTCGCCAACCAAGGCTTAGGGCCTGGTCTGCCCTGCCATGACAATTTTGTCTTTAGCTTGCATTTCCTCGCACCAGGGTAAGGCTTGTACCCTCCCAATTGTGCTCTTCCGCCCGAAGCCGTTGGCACAATGTGGGGTGTCGGGTTTGGTAAGCGCCGCACAACGTTCGGCGCTAACAGAAACCAGGTAGTACCGTCTACTGTTATACGGTAGCTCAGTCATATCTGACTAAGACCTGAATCAATTGATTATGTGGTTGTTTCGGGATTTGAAATTTAAATATTGAGCACAACCCACTACTGGCAACGCCGATCACATTCTGGTATGAACCTAAGGCCTATCCACGTCAATATGGAAGCACTATACTCGAGTTTCGCCCTCGTTTGAGCTCGTCAGTAGTGCATATCCCTGACTGGATCCGGAAACAGTCCCGGATCACGCGTGTGAAGCGGGTGTGTAACCACGCGGCACACACTGGACACACCAAATTATCACAACAGAATATCACAACGCTACCCATCGTAGGCTATGCTCAAGATTGCCCAATCGCCGCGACCGACGTCCGTCAATCGATGGGACGCGAACGATCAGGACTTCTCACTTGCAAGGAACACCAGGCCTTCTAAATCCAGTGAGCAATAATCAATTGATTATGTGGTTGTTTCGGGATTTGAAATTTAAATATTGAGCACAACCCACTACTGGCAACGCCGATCACATTCTGGTATGAACCTAAGGCCTATCCACGTCAATATGGAAGCACTATACTCGAGTTTCGCCCTCGTTTGAGCTCGTCAGTAGTGCATATCCCTGACCGGATCCGGAAACAGTCCCGGATCACGCGTGTGAAGCGGGTGTGTAACCACGCGGCACACACACTGGACACACCAAATTATCACAACAGAATATCACAACGCTACCCATCGTAGGCTATGCTCAAGATTGCCCAATCGCCGCGACCGACGTCCGTCAATCGATGGGACCCGAACGATCAGGACTTCTCACTTGCAAGGAACACCAGGCCTCCTAAATCCAGTGAGCAATTCATTGGCACCTTGCCGTCTTGACAGACGATAGTTTGTGCTCTAAAAAGGCATAATAACTTTTAGACCAGGGATGGAGTTATTGCCTCTCCATAGCACAAAGCCTGGGCTAAAATATAGAGATCATGTGTTGCCCATGCAGCATGATCCCTCTCTCGGCCTGCCTAGTTCACTCCAGAGGAAAGGTAACACCCCTACATCTGGAACAAGACAAGCTGCAGAAGCTGCCGGATCAGCAAAGCAATGCTCTAACTGTCCGCCTGTCGGAGCTTCGATCCTAGACCAGTCGCCAACCAAGGCTTAGGGCCTGGTCTGCCCTGCCATGACAATTTTGTCTTTAGCTTGCATTTCCTCGCACCAGGGTAAGGCTTGTACCCTCCCAATTGTGCTCTTCCGCCCGAAGCCGTTGGCACAATGTGGGGTGTCGGGTTTGGTAAGCGCCGCACAACGTTCGGCGCTAACAGAAACCAGGTAGTACCGTCTACTGTTATACGGTAGCTCAGTCATATCTGACTAAGACCTGAATCAATTGATTATGTGGTTGTTTCGGGATTTGAAATTTAAATATTGAGCACAACCCACTACTGGCAACGCCGATCACATTCTGGTATGAACCTAAGGCCTATCCACGTCAATATGGAAGCACTATACTCGAGTTTCGCCCTCGTTTGAGCTCGTCAGTAGTGCATATCCCTGACTGGATCCGGAAACAGTCCCGGATCACGCGTGTGAAGCGGGTGTGTAACCACGCGGCACACACTGGACACACCAAATTATCACAACAGAATATCACAACGCTACCCATCGTAGGCTATGCTCAAGATTGCCCAATCGCCGCGACCGACGTCCGTCAATCGATGGGACCCGAACGATCAGGACTTCTCACTTGCAAGGAACACCAGGCCTCCTAAATCCAGTGAGCAATTCATTGGCACCTTGCCGTCTTGACAGACGATAGTTTGTGCTCTAAAAAGGCATAATAACTTTTAGACCAGGGATGGAGTTATTGCCTCTCCATAGCACAAAGCCTGGGCTAACATATAGAGATCATGTGTTGCCCATGCAGCATGATCCCTCTCTCAGCCTGCCTAGTTCACTCCAGAGGAAAGGTAACACCCCTACTTCTGGAACAAGACAAGCTGCAGAAGCTGCCGGATCAGCAAAGCAATGCTCTAACTGTCCGCCTGTCGGAGCTTCGATCCTAGACCAGTCGCCAACCAAGGCTTAGGGCCTGGTCTGCCCTGCCATGACAATTTTGTCTTTAGCTTGCATTTCCTCGCACCAGGGTAAGGCTTGTACCCTCCCAATTGTGCTCTTCCGCCCGAAGCCGTTGGCACAATGTGGGGTGTCGGGTTTGGTAAGCGCCGCACAACGTTCGGCGCTAACAGAAACCAGGTAGTACCGTCTACTGTTATACGGTAGCTCAGTCATATCTGACTAAGACCTGAATCAATTGATTATGTGGTTGTTTCGGGATTTGAAATTTAAATATTGAGCACAACCCACTACTGGCAACGCCGATCACATTCTGGTATGAACCTAAGGCCTATCCACGTCAATATGGAAGCACTATACTCGAGTTTCGCCCTCGTTTGAGCTCGTCAGTAGTGCATATCCCTGACTGGATCCGGAAACAGTCCCGGATCACGCGTGTGAAGCGGGCGTGTAACCACGCGGCACACACTGGACACACCAAATTATCACAACAGAATATCACAACGCTACCCATCGTAGGCTATGCTCAAGATTGCCCAATCGCCGCGACCGACGTCCGTCAATCGATGGGACCCGAACGATCAGGACTTCTCACTTGCAAGGAACACCAGGCCTCCTAAATCCAGTGAGCAATAATCAATTGATTATGTGGTTGTTTCGGGATTTGAAATTTAAATGGTTACACACCCGCTTCACACGCGTGATCCGGGACTGTTTCCGGATCCAGTCAGGGATATGCACTACTGACGAGCTCAAACGAGGGCGAAACTCGAGTTTATACCTGTGATAATTCCAGAATTAATGGTTGTATATGTGGTCTTTAGAGAATGTGTGGTTATATTTGTGATCTTTGGAGAATGTGTTGTTATATTTGTGATCTTTAGAGAATGTGTGGTTATATTTGTGATCTTTAGAGAATGTGTGGTTATATTTGTGATCTTTGGAGAATGTGTGGTTATATTTGTGATCTTTGGAGAATGTGTGGTTACATTTGTGATCTTTAGAGAATGTGTGGTTATATTTGTGATCTTTAGAGAATGTGTGGTTATATTTGTGATCTTTGGAGAATGTGTGGTTATATCTGTGATCTTTAGAGAATGTGTGGTTATATTTGTGATCTTTAGAGAATGTGTGGTTATATTTGTGATCTTTAGAGAATGGGTGGTTATATGTGTGATCTTTAGAGAATGAGTGGTTGTATTATATTTGTGATCTTTCGAGAACGAGTGGTAGTACGTGTGGTCGTTTGAGAATGATTGGCGGGGGATGTGGTGCTGTTGTGAGAGGTCGTTCAGCTAGTTTATCATGTACTGTCATCTTAAAAATGTTGTCGGTAGTCCGCCGATGTGTTGCCGGGGTTCTTAAGGAAAACAAATAACAGTCACACTTTAACCTACCATGCATGCCGTAAGATGCTATTATGGAGGCTTGGCCTGGGACGGGCTACCACATCCTATTTTGTTTTAAAACTGTAGCTGTGAAATTCAACCGACCATGAACAAGTCTATAGATAGGGAAAGAAGATTCGCTCAACAAATCAAAATGAAAGGAGGCGCGTTTAACAAATGTCCGGTGACAATAGGAGAAAATCACCAGGAGTCTGAATCGCAGACTTACCTTTCATTCACCCTGAAACATCTCCAGAATTGGCACTTGGATGGAATGGTGGAGCTATATACGAACTGAGAAAGACAGCACCAGTTGATGGGAAATGATTGGGCAGATTGGTGCCATTTGGCTGAGGTCCTCTAATAGAGTGGGACATAGGGAACAAAAGAGGAACAAGCAACACGGGTGAACAGGTTTATTCACAGACATCTGCTGTTTATACTTTTGATAACTTTTATAGATTGATTGATCGGTTAGATGATTGATTGATTGATTGATTGATTGATTGATTATAAGTTACAAACATGAGTCCTGTGCTGTGAAGATGTCAGCGGCATGTGCATTCCTTCAGTACATTGATGATGAATGTATCAAGGTCAAGTCTGCCACTGCTACATATGATAAAAATGTTAGTTGCATATCCTTTAGAGGACGTCGCAGTCAACCCCAACATTGTTTGGCTGTTTGTGTCTCATGGCAAGTTTGCATTCAGTAGTTTGCCATTGCTTTCTGAACGACCTTCACCCATACCATTTTATTTTTAAAAAATACCCAATGCAAGTTGATAATGTTGACACCAGGTTCTTTACAGTTGGCCAACAATAGCCCTTCATGGTCAAAAATGCGCCCAGCATAACCTTACCAGCGGAAACCTGTAACTTGAATTTTTTGGCTTTTGGTGATCCAGCATGCTTCCATTGCATGCTCTGTTTTGCTGCTAGGCTCAAAGTAGTGACACCATGATTCATCGACTGCCATTATGCGGAAGAGAAATGCATCACCCTCCACTCTATAACGCTGCAAGTGGTTCAAACGCCATCGCATGCGTTCCTCTTTTTGATGGTCGGTCAACATCCGTGGTACCAACTGTAAACACATCTTCCGATATTGCAGTTTCTTACGTTTTGAATTGTCCCAGTTGACACATCAAATTCGCAAACCTGTCGCATAAAAAGTTAAATCAAAAAATTAAACCCATTTACACGCATTGAGTCATATTGGGTAAATGGGGCTCGCCCCATAATTCTGGCGACCAATTTGACTCGATGACGTAATTATTGCTTCCCACGTTTTTACTTCAACGATCATGTTCCTGTACCTATATTAGGCTGGGTCGACATAGGAGCGGATATCCGACTGGATGGGATTTCGAATACATGACCATCAGGCAGGTAGGCCAGCTGCTAGCCACTGCGCCACCACGGCTTCACCTGTTGTATATGGTATATGGTATATGGTATTATTTGTCTCCAATTTCCCTACAGAGCGTGCCTTTAAACTGTACTGTGGCGAAGGAGTTAGAACGCAATTCGCAATCCCGCATACCGCGTTCGAAACACAGCTGCGGGCGATTTGGAAGCAGACCGACTTGCGTTGATTTTCCTACAGTAGTATGAGTAACGCCGGTCTCCCTGGTCGAGGGATTAGCAGCTTTCTCCGTAACCCCGAATACACTCGTGGTTGACGTGAGCGCACGAGAACTGGAAGCGATTCGAGTTGCGCCAGTGACTTATGAGAGTATGGAGCCGGTCGCTCAGAAAGCAATGGCAAACTACTGAGCGTAATCTTGCCAAGAAATCAACAATCAGCTGGAAGATGCTGATGTTGACAGCGATGTCCTGTAAAGGATATGCAAAACATTTAGTACGAGTAACGGTTGTTCAGAAAACAATAGCAAACTACTGAACGTAAACGAGCCAAGAAATCACAAACAGCCAAAATATTTTGGGGTTGACTGCGACGTCCTTTATAGGATATGCAACTTAAAATTTTGTATGTGCCCTGACAGTAAAGTCAGCAGATCAGGACACTTATCATCTCGGACCTCTATTTGAATGAGGTAGTTTCATCCATGGCGTCGAAGAGATGATATAATTATATAATTTCACAATTAGCATCACAGCTAACCTCTGTGGAGCATCTAAAGTGGTAAAGAGGCGAACACAAAGGCAGCTCATATATATATATATATATATATATATATATATATATATATATATATATATATATATATATATATATATATAATATATATATATATATATATATACGGAGTCTCAGATGTCCACAGGCTCCGTGGCCAAGGTGTTACAGGCGGAGTTCGTAATCTCGCACACCTCGTTCGAAACACAACTGCAGGCGATTTTGGCAGCACACCGGCAGCGTTGAGTTGTTTATAAAATTGTATGGGTGCCCGTTGTTCAAAAAGCAATGGCAAACTACTGAACGTAAAGATATCAAGAGATTACAAACAGCCCAAAAGGGCTGGGGTTGACTGCAACTTCCTGTAACGGCTATGTAACTAACTTTAACGCAGATGTCCACACAATAGTTGCATTGACTGTCTCTACTTTAGTTGGTGTTTAAGACGACATTCTTCTCTCCAGGGTTTGCCGTCTTTCAAAACACCTCGTCAACACATCGGTCATAGAATGACAACTCAGTCTTCTAGGTGAGGAAGTGCTAACTGCGAGAGCACCGACTTCATTGTATCGGGTTCGATTCCATCAGACTCAGTATTCTTGTCTCAGAGCAGTCTGTAGAATGCGTCGCATGTGCCACGAACTCTGTAACTCAAACGACGACAACAGGGGTGGCCGTAAAAATCTGCACTAGTGAAACACATGATAGAGTCAGAACAAAGAATCCATTGCATTCGTAGCGCGAGGCAAATTGCTTGACCACTTCGTGACAGTTAAACAAGTTAGTTTCATATTCTTTACAGGATGTAGCAGTCAACTCCAGCATCTTTTGGCTGTGTGCGTTTCCCGGGCAAGTTTCACGTTCAATGGCTTGCCATTACTTTCTGAACGACCGGCTCTCATACCATTGTATGAAAACTAACGCAAGGCGGTCTGCTTCCAAATCGTCCGCAGCTCGTTGTTTCGAACGTGGTATGCAGGATTAGGAATTGCATACATAACACCTTCGGCACGAATCCCCCCGAATCCAGGGGGATCATTCTCTCCAAAGTTGTCAAAACATCTTAACATCGTTGCATCCTACATAAGAGATAAATCTTTGTCTTCCGGATGTTTCACCAACCAACAATATATACACATGTGAGTTTGGTCTGTGTCTCTGAGTGTGATGTGTGTGCGTGTACCAATGACAGTTTATTCACTATTTATTTATTTGCCATGCAGGTGTATAAAGACAACGTGTACCTGACCATTCCAAGATGGATCTGGACGAATGGGCATCCCGTAACCCTGGCTAAAGTCATTACCGTGGGTGATGCAGATGTACTAGCTCCGTACCCAAACTGGGCGGCTCAGAAACAAGGCGACTGTCATGCGTTACAGTATGTTCAAAGCATGGAGATTGATCCCAACACAGGTCGCATGTACGTTGTAGATACTGGTCGAATTGGGAACAAGTTGAATCTATGCCCGGCTAAAATTGTAGTCTACGATCTAAATACTGACAAAGAGTTGCAGAGATACGAGATTGCAGCTGATGCTGCCAGCAGAACCAATAATTTCCTCAACGATGTAGTTCTGGACTATGTTGATGGACAAGTCACATATGCGTACATAACAAACACTATGGAACGCCGTATTACAGTTTACGATTTTAATAACCGCGTTGCTTATTACCTAGAAGACCCATCCATGGAAGCTGAAGGCAACAATGCTTCTGTTATGAGCATCAATGGCAAGGACTACAACATATCGGTGGCTGTAGATGGTATAGCAATGTCTCCTGATTTTAAGTATGTCTATTATTGTGTTCTAGGCGGATACAACCTGTATCAAGTCCCTACATCGTCTCTAAGGACTCCGCATCGCTCAGAAAACACTGGTCTTAGGCATGTGGGGAAAAAGATATCCCAAACAGACGGACTGGCTCACGGGAGCAGATATCTGTATTATGGAGCGCTCGGTCTCAATGCAGTGTATTATTGGGATTCAGAAGAGGACATGGCAGCTCAGAAAACTACTACAGATCGGGTAACTCTAGCAACGCAGGTTGAGTTAATCAGAAACAATATAACCACACAGTGGCCAGATACGTTTAGTTTTGATGAACGCGGATGGATCTGGTTTGTTTCTAATCGACTTCAAGACTTTCTGGGGACTACAGGGCTTCCTACGAATGGAGAATCTTATATGAGGGTGTGGAAGGTTTTTGTGAATGAAACAAGCTATTTACACGGAGCAGACAGGCGGATACAGATAGGAAATAGTGCGACAACGTTTACCCCATTCATTGTTTGGTCTGGACATGGCTTGTGTTTTGTTGTCCTAACTTGTTTAGCAGTTTCTAGAATGTCAGACACCATGACGGTTGTGTAGTTATATTAGAGAATGTGTTCAATTGAATAACACAGTGTTTCAAACTATAGGAAACAATCGTCTAAAGAGAATTAATTGTCAAGTACAGCTGAGAGAATCTCTCCCATTAGGTCCACTTGTTGCGTTGAACTTACTAGCATTCCAATATCCATAATGTTTTCTTGGCATTTAACGTAATCTATAAAGAAGGTGTGTTTGTTTCCTTGGTAATTATTCTATGATGAGCGGTGTTAGTTAGTTAGTTAGTTAGTTAGTTAGTTAGTTAGTCGACAGATCATCCTCATTGCACATCGAACCATTCAGTCCATAAGTGCTCGGATCCCCTCCTCAGCAAATCCCGCAACGTGTAGCGGCTAACGACGCCAGTTCTGTGTTGGTTTATCAATCTTCTTTGGCTTCCTGCGTAGTGTTCTTGTTTGGCCATCCCTCTTTTAATTTGCTGCTCTCGCAGTCTGGCCATTGTTGTAGATTCACAGTCATCACTTGGTTCTCGCAAAAGTCTTACTTCTCGTAGAGCATTCAGAATGTCGGCCTGGTCCATGGCGCGTCCGCCCTCCACAGTAGCCTCACCTGCGAGCTTGTCAGCCCGCTCATTTCCTTGTACTCCCGCATGCCCTGGCACGAAGATGAAACTAATCTTTGCCAGTCGAGACCGCTCCAGAGGCAGCAACCATTCTCTTCGGATCGACCCCTCCTCTATCCTCTTGATCATGTTCATTGAGTCGCTAAGGAAACAAGCCCTAGTGAATGTCTGTGTCTCGAGCCATGTTATTGCTTTACTTACTGCCATGACTTCCATGGTCAGGCTACTTGTGGTTTCAGTGAAAGCACCAGAGTCCTCCTTCACAATTCTCCCTCCGGCCCGAGCTGTAAAGGCCCATGAGCTTCTCACATGTCGGACGACCGACCCATCTGTGTAGATGACCGCGTCACCGTCTAGCGAGTTCTCGAAAATCAACGCTTGTACTTCAGCCTCCACAGCAGCCGGATTTTCTTGTCTGCATTTTCTATCTAGTTGGATGCAAACTGAAAAGGATGTGCAGAAGTCTGTTGGCAGATGCACCCACTCCTCGCCAGGTTCTAAGTCCTCAAGTGAACACACCTGTTGAAGAATGTCTTTGGCTTGACCCATCCACGACCGTCCTCTTTTTAACCTGCTACCCTTCACCTTCCTAATTTCACTATGCAGTGGATGTTGTGTGTTTGCGTTAATTCTGAGGGAGGCGCGTGCCCTGCAACCTTGTATTCTCTCTTCAATTGTTGGAAAATCAAGAAGGTAGCGCATCGCCTAGCATGCTGTATCTCTTGTACATCCAAGAATAATGCGCATAGCTTCATTCTGTATCCTTTCCATCCTTTCTATCTGCTTATGGCATACTCCAAAACAGACATGACCAGCCCCTCGTACAGAAGACATAAATGGCGCTGCTCACAGTTTGCTGCCGCCATCACCCGCATCGCTGCCAAACCCCGCTTGGCCTTTGTTATCACCTGGTCTATGTGCACATTATAAGCAAGGCTTCGATCAAACCGTATCCCCAGGTAATTCATTGCCTGCGTTCTTTCCACCGTCTCTAAACACAGCATTACAGTTGGTGTTGGAGTGTTGACAATATGATTATTCAACGAGAACCAAGTCACTGTTGCCTTTGTTGGGTTGACCATTGCCCCAGCTTCATCACACCAAGTACTTATGCGATTGAGTTCGGTTTGTAGTTCCACAGCAACCTCCTCTCTATCCTTACCCTGACGATACACTAAAACATCATCGGCATATGACAATGTCCTGCCAGGTCCAGTGATCTGCTCACTGGTGATTCTCACTGTGTAGGCGTTGAACAGTACCGGAGATAATGGTGATCCCTGTGGTAGGCCAGGATATATTGTTGTTGGTTCCGAAGTCCAACTGCCACATCTAAAAACTACTTTCCGTTGGAAGAGGGCTGCAGCGATCCAACTAAGGAGGAATGGACTTACGTTTAGTTCGAGAAGCTGAAACATTAAAAAATCCAGTGGTACTCTGTTGTATGCGTCCTCAAGATCAATCGCTGCAGCAACGGTTTCAGTGCCTGAGTGGAAACCTTCATAGACATCCTGGGCAAAGACTGCTGCATTGGTCCAGGTTTCTCTTTTTGGACGGTACCCACCCAGGGTGGGTGGGAAAACACCTTGCCTCTCTAGTTGGCTTGATATTTTCCTGGCAATTACCTTCTCCAGCAGCTTGCCTATTGTATTCTGCATGGTTATAATTCGATATCCCTGAATTTTTGTGTGGTCTTTGTCAGGCTTCGGCAAGGGAATCAGATAGCTGTGTAACCATTACCTCCTTGATGCTAGCACTCCCTATACTGTTGTTGTACATGTCTGCTAGTTTCTCTAGCTCATTGTCGGTACACCTATTTATGTCGTCGTATCTTATGCCATCAGGACCTGGAGCACAGCCTTGATTTCTTTCACTGTCACTGTGTCTTCATCCGAAGTGTTCTGGGCCTTGCATCTGTCTGAGGTGACCTCCTTGGCCAGATTTCGGCCTCCCATGTCTGTCTGGTTGCTCTGCTCAAGGTAGCGTTCAAAGAGGGCTTTGCCCTTGTCCTCGTCAGTCCTCTGCCAGATGAGGTCAGCACCTTGGAAGTCAGAAATGCTCTTATTCTTGACTACACCACTCATGCTTTTATGTAGTCGCCAGAACAATTTCAGTGACTTGTCTGTGCTTACTCTTTGACACACCTCTGCCCATTTTTCGCTTTTAACAACCTTGACCAGTTTTTTGAAGTAGCTTACTTTTGTGTGCATCTCTCTTTCTAAGTGCAAGCAGGGACTAGGATGACCAGCTCTGTTCTTCTTGGCATTTTGCCATCTCCTTACAGCACTACGCTTATCCACCCAAGCCTTCTCCACCTCGAAACTCCACCACGGTGGCTGCTCCCAGCTTTTTTTCCTGCCCTGAAACGTTCTGCGCTTGTCACGTCTTATTTTACTCACCACATCTTGCCCTGTACTGTCATACTGGAACGTCTTTACCTTTAGCTTGTGCTGCCTGGTTCTGCCTTTCTCCACCAGTATGCTGCAAGGGTGGTGGTCGCTGCCATGGTGTCCTAGGACACCCCATCTACACACTGTAGTGAGTGAAGGTGAAACTAGCGCCAGATCAATAGCACTGTCCTCATCGCCCGGACGGCTTGCTGTCCTGGTGACACCGCCACTGTTGATACACACCAGGTCGATGGTTTCCAGTGCAGTCTCGAGCTCCTCCCCTTGTGTATTGGAGGAAGTGTTTCCCCATGATCTGCCTTTAGCGTTGAAGTCACCACAGAAAATAACATTTCTCTCGTGGCCTAATATGCCACTTAAGCACTGCCACTTCTGGGCGTCCATACTCCCATTGCGGGCATAAACATTAACCAACACGAATGGTATACTGGAATGAACTATCAACGCCTGTATTTGTATATCGTCACTGTCCCAACTGGACATGTCTAGCTCTGACGCCACCATGCTGTCGCGAACGAGAATCGCCATTCCCAGATGTCGTCTGTTGTAGAAACATTTGAAGCCGGCAATTTGGAGTAGCTGATCGCCCAGTCTCGTCTCCTGGAGTGCTACAATGTCGTTCCTGTAAACTAGGGTTTCTAAAATAGAGCCCCGTTGTTTTACACTGGCACAGTTCCAATATAGAATACGGATATTCCTGAGTCCTAGACGGTGACACTTGAGTCTAAAACGCCTCAAACCACCACGCTTACCTTGCTTCTTTCTCCCCGCGCGTCTACCACGCCGCTTCGGTATGTTGACTGCTGACCGCACGAAGAACACACGTTGTTCCGCCATGTTGAAAAAACGTAAACGCAGACTGAGAAAACCACACACGCTGCTGAAAATTCACTCAAGGATGGCTTCGCTCGATGCACGAACTCCGTAGCACCCGCGCAGATCTTGAGTAGAAACTCCTGGTTTTACATCCTGGCACACCAATTACACGCAAGAGATGAATAAATCCATCCCCTACGTGAAAAAGTTAACGAACACAAAACAACACGACCGTCCGTCGCCATCTTGAAACCGGAAGTCGATGAGCGGTGTAGATATTTAGAAGGTAAAGACACACATAATGCATATTCATCTTGAGAACACTAACGAAGAGAATGACTGAAATGAACAGAGGTATATATTTGTACTTTATTGACTCATTAAGGTTTTTTATAAGTTTAATAGACACGAAGAAAACATTAGGATGCTGGCAATATTAAAAATTGATAGTAAACATTTGAGAATATTAAAGAACATGCTTTTGGCAACAAAGATCAGCCATAAGAATTGACAACCAGTTAAACAAAAACTATTCAAAATATTAAACAACAGTGTTGTGTACGATCACCCGATATTTTCAATCCGTACATCCAAATCCATTCTGCATTCTGCATATGTCAAGAATGTCAGTTGGTCAGCGTAATATAAACAACATGCATTATACTGTCGACATGGTTTTGGTCGCTGAAAATGAAACCCAGTTAAAAGACGAGATATAAATAAATGCAAACAAAAAGTCACAGCAAAGGACTTAGCCTGAATAACAGAAAAATAGAAGTATTGGTTATTACACGTCACAATTATATACGCAAGTGCAACATCAGATGGGAGATTATTGAGGGAGTTAAATATAGAATTATCCATAAAAAGCCAAAATTTTACAAAATGAGGAATGTTCTCAGCAATGTATCTATATCAGTCAATGTGAGAAAACAGAGTTCTTAAAGGCTATATTGGGACAATCCTGATATGCGGAAGCAAATCATGGACAATTAGCAGACAGATGAGGAATTATGTGGAGGATGCATATATGTGGTTTTATTGAAGAATAATGAGATCGCTATGGACAGACTGAAAGAGCCATAAAGATAACTTGAAAGAAGTTAACTAGCGACTAGAACTGGCTACTGGCATCAGAAGATGACACTTCGCATTCTTTGGACATGTCATGAGAAGATGCAAGCTAGAGTACGTCGTCAAAACAGGAAAGTTTGAGGAACAGACGGGCAGGGGAAGACAAAGAGTGAATTTGCTGGACAATTCGACATGATGGCATGGAGGCACATCAGTATCAGAAATGAATGGCAGCATACGAGACAGAAGGCTGTGGAAGGTTGCGATCACCAACGCCACACGGCCTGGACTATAAGAACATTTACTCAGTATTTATCTAAATATTTGCAGAATGTGTGTAATTTTGCTTGTGTTACCTCGGCAATTAGCAGAATTGGTGCAGACTGCATATATGTGTCCTTGTTATTTAGCATAGTGTTTAGATTGCATGTGTTCTTCTTTAGTATGTAAATGCATATGTGTATAATGATGTTTCTTTTCTCGGTGCTAAATTAGTATGTAACAAAATGTGTGTAAAGTCAGGTTATAATACTGTTTCTTTCCTGTATTTAATTGGTATGTAACAGAATGTGTGTAGAATATGTGTATTTATCCTTGGTATTTATCATATCAACTATTACCCATACTGAAACATCCAAATATATCATGTCTGCAGAATGACAGACAATAAATAGCATATTCACACCAACCCTATGCTTAAATGTTTGCATATCCTTTACAGGACATCGTTGTCAACATCAGCATCTTTCAGCTGATTGTTGATTTCTTGGCAAGATTACGCTCAGTAATTTGCCATTGCTTTCTTAGCGGCCGGCTCACATACCCCGTAAGTTACCGACGCAATTCGAACCACTGCTCATTCTCACCGTCGTCACGTTACTTACGAGATTATACGAGATTACGGAGAAAAGTCGCTAACATCTAGGCCAGGAAGCCGGCAACCCTATGCTACCAATCTCAAATTTGGACATTATTCAAATCACACTTACGCAAAATCAACACATGTGAAATGAGATGCCCGAGGAGAGCTGCCAATTTAACAAACCGAGGCCGAGTAACAAAATGTTGTAATCAGACAGACAGTGGGATCAACAGCTTGTGTCACATTTAACAAAAGACAGAAAATCAAATAGTTTGGCCACCTCGTTAGAATTAACACCATCAACTATCAGCACTGACCTTACATCAACAATCATCTGCGACGAGAGCAAGAGGACGCCCGATAAGAAAATGGATTGAGGACATCAAAGACATTGTACAGTCTCACGGAATGACACTATCTAGTGCGACCCATCGGGCGCTGGAACGCCAATTATTCCTCCCCACACCGCTTGACGGCAAAAGTGGAAGATGATATGATGATGATTTATCAGAATGTTTTTAGAACGCATGCATTTTTCTTCGGTGTTCAACTGTAATTAATCAGAATAAAAGCGTGTATTCCCCCAACACCCCTGCCGGTGTTTTCTTGATGTTTAGCAGATTCTGTGAAGAATGTGTGCATTTTTCTTCTGTGTTTAATTAATATTAAACATAAAGTGTGCAGAATGTCTGCATTGTTCCATGGTGTTTAATATCATTTGTAAACTATGTCTGTATACTTCTTAAAAGTTTCTGTAGTGAGTAAAATGTGTGTAGAATTTGTGCAGAATATGTGTAGAATGTGTGTAGAACATGTGTAGAATGTGTGTAGAATGTGTGTAGAATGTGTGTAGAACATGTGTAGAATGTGTGCAGAATGTGTGTAGAACGTGTGTAGAACGTGTGTAGAATGTGTGTAGAATGTGTGTAGAATGTGTGTAGAACGTGTGTTGAACGTATGTGGAATGTGTGTAGAATGCCAGCCATTGAGCTACAGTGGCTCACGATTACTATAAAGTATAAGCATGGAAGCCAGCATGGCCGAATGGATAAGATGCTGGTCCTGTATTGTTATAGACCAACTGGCAATAGATGCTGGTCAAATATTGTTACAGACTAAATGGCAATAGATACTGGTCAAATATTGTTGTTGACCAGTTAGTTAGTTAGTTAGTCGACAGATCATCCTCATTGCACATCGAACCATTCAGTCCATAAGTGCTCGGATCCCTTCCTCAGCAAATCCCGCAGCGTGTAGCGGCTAACGACGCCAGTTCTGTGTTGGTTTATCAATCTTCTTTGGCTTCCTGCGTAGTGTTCTTGTTTGGCCACACCTCTTTTAATTTGCTGCTCTCGCAGTCTGGCCATTGTTGCAGATTCACAGTCATCACTTGGTTCTCGCAAAAGTCTTACTTCTCGTAGAGCATTCAGAATGTCAGCCTGGTCCATGGCGCGACCAAATGTTATTGACCAAATGGCAATAGATGCTGGTCAAATATTGATATAGACTAAATGTCAATAGATGCTGGTCAAATATTGATATAGACTAAATGGCAATAGATGCTGGTCAAATATTGATATAGACCAAATGGCAATAAATGGGTGCTGGACATTTTCTGGTACCCGGAAAGTAGAACAACGCCCCCTTCCCTCTTTCCCATTAAATATTTCAAACTTGAATGATTCAGGTGTACAAACATTTGACACTTCGTCGGTTTATGGAATTCGCGCACATTGCTGAGATACTCATTGTGTGATCTATGGCAATTAATAAGATACATATGTGTGAATGCATTATTATTTTTTGCGCTCGCTCGCTTTGAACTCAAGCGTAGTCCATACACTCTACTTCCAGTGGCGCTGGACTACATTTTGCTGTGGATTAACTGTTACCCATTAACAGTGTCCCTCGCCATCAGGCGAACCCACTCCGACTTCAGAGGTACTTGTAATTAACGTCCCTAAGTCAAGGACGATTGGTCAACAGTTTAGTCTAACTGTCCGGTGTAGGAGTTGAACCCCTTACCACGGCATCAGCGCACCGGATGTTTTAATAACACGCGTTCTTATCCATTCGGCCATACTGACCTTCTGTGTGAAATGAAAGTGATCCTCAGCAACAAGCAAAACTAACTGTCACCATGGCGTCATACTTCCCGTATTTTACCTTGCGTGAGTGAACGTCTATACCGGGATGTGCGTATGGTGGCATTTTCCTTAACCCTACTTTGTCGTTCTCTACCATGTGTGAATAACAGCATTAATATGCATATGTTTGGTCAAAACTAGTGAGCCGCGGTAGCACAGTGGCTAGCGTGCTTGCCTCGCGGGCCGGCGGTCTTGTGTGCAAATTACCATGGAGGCCGGGATCCTTGTTTAATGGTCTATGCTCTCTGATCGATGATGGGTAATATGTGAGCCAAGAAAGTATTGGGAAATAAAAGAGACCGGTGTAATATTGACATATAACCCCTGGAGTTTCGAGTCGTCTGTAAAACTATGGATCTAGTACTATGTACCTACTATACCTCAATGTGTGTAATAGAGTGTAGATTTAGCTAACACCGGGTAAGATAAATACAGTATATGACTTGCAGTTCTTACCCTCATTTCTACCGGTGACTTGCAGTTTTTACCGATACTTCTCCCTACGACCGGCAGTGTTTATTAATACTTCTGGCTGAGTCTTGTAATTTTACCCATACTTCTGGTTTTGTCGTGCAGGTTTTCCCCATACTTCCGCCTATGACTTGTAGTTTTATCACATACTTGCGCCTATGATTTACTGTTTTTAACCATACTTCAAACCATGTCTTACTGTTTTTCTCAGACTCCCACCTATGATTTGCTATTTTAACCATACTTCCGCCTATGACTTGCTGTTTTAACATTACCTCGGCCTATGACTTGCTGTTTTAACCATACTTAAACCTATGACTTGCTGTTTTAACCATACTTCTTCCTATGACTTGCTGTTGTTAACCATGCTTCAAACTATGTCTTACTGTTTTAATCAAACTCCCACCTATGATTTGCTGTTTTAACCTTACTTCCGCCTTTGTCTTGCTTTTCTAACCATACTTTCGCCTGTGACTAGCTGATTTAACCATACTTCCGCCTATGACTTGCTGTTTCAACAACACCTCGGCCTATGTTTTGCTGTTTTAACCATACTTAAACCTATGGCTTGCTGTTGTTAACCATGCTTCAAACTATGTCTTACTGTTTTACTCAAACGCCCACCTTTGATTTACTGTTTTAACCATACTTCTGCCTATGACTTACTGTTTTTAACCATATTTAAAGCTGTGTCTTACTGTTTTACTCAAACTCCGACCTATGATTTGCTGTTTTAACCAAACTTCCGCGTATGTCTTGCTTTTCTAACCATACTTCCGCCTATGACTTGCTGTTTTAACCATACTTAAAACTTATGACTTGCTGTTTTAACTATACTTCTGCCTATGAATTCCTGTTTGTAACCATACTTACAACAATGATTTGCTGTTTTACCCAAACTCCCACCTATGATTTGCTGTTGTAACCATACTTCCAGCCCACCATGTTCCCTTCAACCGGATATAAATAGCACACGTTTTGATGGACAAACAATCTCTTTCAAATTAATACCCGAAATGTGACTGATTACGTCACGCGATTATTAATCTGATCCTGGGGTGGACTCTAATTATAACTTCTCTTGTGAGGTTGAACGGGGTAGAGATAATGGAAAAACGACATGACATCCCAAGACGGACGCTGTATCACTTCAGTCTCCCCCACCCCCAGTTCAACTCTCGTACAAAATACAACACAAAAATAAGGGCGCATTCATTTATAAACATTGGGCATGTTTTTTTTTCAATGTTTGGGGAAACATTCTGCCCCCCACGTGGAGTATACGCACAGCTTTCAAATACACGGGCACGTCTAATGGGAACTGCGTTGATGGGACACCTGAGCACATCCGGGAAGCCGTGCAACATAACAGAGGGTCGACTCTACTGACACAGTTCAGCCAATGACAGTCCAGGTTCTAGTGTACCATCCTTTTTTTTTCCTCTTTGTAACCCATACTATTTATTTTGTCGGAATTACACACACTCACCCACACACATGCTCATATATATATATATATATATATATATATATATATATATATATATATATATATATATATATATAAATATATATATATATATATATATATATATATATATATATATATATATATATATATATATATATCCACCACCACCCCACCCCCACACACACACACACACACACACACACACACACACACAAACACATGCGCACACGCATTTTTTACCAGTGACAAATGTTGTATAGATTATATTGAGGTAGTGTCCTTGCATTGACAGGACTACAAATTGCCTGTGGGTTGAAGGCTAATAGCACATCTATATATGACACTGAGAGTTAGTAATAAAAAAAAGAGAGAGAGAAGAGGGATGAAATGTATTAGAAATGGTGGGGAAATGGGGTGGATGTGTGAGAAAGAGAATGAGAGGGAAAGAGAGTTGGAGGGAAAGGAAAGGATAGCGAAAGAGAGAAAGAATGAGAGAAAGAGAGAAAGAAAAAGGGTATGAGATAGAGAGGAGAGCGAGAAAAGAGAGAAAGAACGAACTTCATTTTCGAAGGGTCACAAATTGGGCACACAGGTCCCTCTTACATTCGGCCCTTTCGACCACTCACCTTTGGTACATCAATTATCTATTGTGCATGTTTCATTCACACAGAAAACACATAGTCAAATCAATGCTGTGAGTATAAACAACAAATATTACTATGTTATGATTCTCATCATCTCATCTCATCATGTTCCTCTTGTACCTTGCGGTGTCGAGGTGAAGTATAAACATTCGTGAGAGTGCCCGATTATGGGCTTCGTATATCGACTATTCCCATGGACTTCTGCTTATTCCCTCCGTCCAACGTTTACGTGGTCGGCCTCTTCCTCTGTTTCCGTCTGGTCTGTACATCATTGCTTGTTGTGGTATGCTGTTGACTGGTAACCTACTTGCATGGCCAAACCATTTGACTTGCTGCTTTCTAATAAAATCTAGTGCTGCTTTAACCCCCACTTTAGTCCTGATTTCTTCATTTCTGATCTTATCTCTTCTTGATACGTTGAGTATTCTTCTCAGGAACCTCATTTCTGTTGTTGTGATTTTTCTTTTCTCTTTTTCTGTCATTGTCCAGGTTTGGCATTGGTCGCATAGAGTTGGCAGGAAGATTGTGTTGTAAAGTGCTTTCTTAGTAGTTACTGATACATGTTTGTTCTTTAGTATTGGTGCCATTTGTCCAATGAGTTGATTTGCCTTATTGCACCTATTTTCGATCTCGTCTTCTGATCTGCCATTTGATGATATTATACTTCCTAGGTACTTGAAACTCTTTACTTGTTTCGAGGGATGTTCATTTAGGTGAATTGTTGTTGTTTGTTCTTCTTTAGTTATAGTCATTACCTCTGTTTTGCTTGTGCTAATTT
This sequence comes from Cepaea nemoralis, assembly GCA_014155875.1. NCBI lineage: Eukaryota > Metazoa > Mollusca > Gastropoda > Stylommatophora > Helicidae > Cepaea > Cepaea nemoralis. Next base: position 46,875 of record JACEFZ010004038.1, on the reverse strand, counting down.
TCATGTTATGTTCCCTACACATTTCGTTTAGACTATTCATGTGGTCTTGTAATTCAGCTTCTGATTTTGCTATTAGTGCTTGGTCATCCGCAAACAGGAGTTCTCTAATGGTTAGATTTGCAGATGGTTCTTCTGTGTTCTCGTCATGCGGTATCCTTGCCGTCTCTGCGTGGCTGGTTTCTTTACATATGTTGTCTATATATGTTATGAACAAGAGAGGAGACAGGACACAACCTTGTAGTACTCCAGATCTTATGTTATGATTGATTGATTGATTTAGGAACCGACATCACAGCATTCGGGGCATTCCCATAAGCGCTCCGTCCCCATCCTCAGCAGCCAGCGAAGAGTTCCAACACCAATAGTACCAGTAGCAATCTGATTATATGTCCGTCTCGCCTTTCTTCTGAGCGTCGATCGTCGGCCAGATCCCCTCGTCACCCCTCGCTGTCGCATTCTTGCCAGACCATGGTGATCCATTTGCTCCTCCGAGGTGTACACGTGCTCCCACAAGGCCGCAACCACGTCTACCTTATCATGCATCAATACTCCACCAAGTTTTGCAGAGCCAGCCAATCTGTCCGCCTGTTCATTCCCCAGCACACCAGCATGCCCCGGAGAAAATATCCAGACGATGCTTGTCACTCGTGACTTCCGAAGCGAAGCAAGCCACTCTGCACGTAGCTTGCCTGTCCTCACCCTACTCAGCATGCTTTCTGAGTCAGTTACAATCACGATGTGTGTGTGTGTCGTATTCTCCATCCAGCGGAAAGCTGCACTGACCGCCTCCACCTCCATTCTTAAGCTAGATGTTGTGGTATCATATGCCAGGCTCTCCTGCACCAAACGGCAACCATTAGCTTTTGCTAAGAACCCCCAGGCACTTCTCCTGCCTCTCAACACTGAACCATCTGTGTATATAATCACATCGCCCGGGCGAGCATTATCCTGAATTAGTTGCTGGATTTCCACTTCCCTGGCCCCTGCTGGCCACTCCCTGCACTCCCGGCTCAATGTGATTATAACTTTGCACAAGTCTGACTGCTTCCGCTGGCACTCTAACCCACGCCTCTCCTCGCCTAATGTTCTCCAATATGCACACCTGTCTGATCGTATCCTCCGCCTGAGCCATCCATCATTTCCCACTTATCAGTCGCTGACCCTTAACTACATCCAGCGCCTCATGCAACGGGTGATCTGTGTCAGCAACTACTCTGAGGTATGCCTTCACCTGCATCACCTTGAGCCTACCAGCAACAGTCGGCAGACCAAGGATGTAATGCATACACACAACTGGGGTGTCTCTGGTGCATCCCAGAATGACCCGCATAGCTTCGTTCTGTATGCGCTCTAATATTACTAAGTTATGGACAGAGCAGGAGAAAGAGAATGAGATATTTTAAAAAAAAGAGACGGAGACACAAGTACAAAAAGAGAGAGAAAGAGAAGCACAGACACTAGTACATAGATAACAAGAGACAGACAGACAGACAGACAGACAGACAGACAGACAGACAGACAGACAGGCAGGCAGACAGACAGACAGACAGACAGACAGACAGACAGACAGACAGACAGACAGACAGACAGACAGACAGACAGACAGACAGACAGACAGACAGACAATACGCTCTAATAGTTAAAACTGGGACAGAAAACATGATTAACGTTTGTTTAACTCATACTACATCAAATATATCTTCAACATTTCACTAGAAACTTGGATCATCATCATCGTCATCATCATCATCTTCATCATCATCATCACCATCATCATCATCGTCATCATCATCGTCATCATCATTTAGGTGTGAAAAGGAGAATTAGAGGGAAAGGAAAGGGTAGAGAAAGAGATAGAGAATGAGAGACAAGAGTGCAATGTGCAGAACGCCGTCCTCATTGCGGCCCCCGTCGAAACGACTCTCGATCCGTTGCCAGTTCACCGGCCTCATGCATTTGACGATTGTATTGGCTAAGTTAATCAACTTTGTACTTCCCATAGATAAACTTAACACATTCAGTGACAAACAATAAGTAGGTTTCAACTAAACAAAACTCTGTGGCAGAAAACAGGAATAGTCTTGTGTCATGGCACGGATGGGAGTCAACACGCAAAGTGATCCGTGCCGTCGGAGACTGCAATGTGTGGAGAATCATGATTGCCCACGCCAGCCGGCAAGGCACTGGATGATGAGAGACGAGTGTTACGTCTATCTTATAGAGAATATCCAGAGGTTTATGTAACTGGGAAATATACAGAGGTAGTCAAGTTTCAAGTGTTTATGTTTCAGGGAAATATACAGAGATAGTCAAGCGTTGGAGCGGCTGGCCGAGTAGCTAGAATGCTGGATTCTCCTATGGGAGACCCGGGTTTGAATCATCGGTAAGGTATGATTTTTTTTTTCTGTTGGGGACAAACAAGAAAACCCTAACCTGCACAGTTCGCAGTGACTGCACTAGCCAAGCGGCCTTAGTTCCTTAGGCTCAAGCCCCCCCCCCCCCCCCCTCCCCCGGCCATACACCGTAAGGTACTATATTGGCAGTAAATGACAGTCAAGAGTTATGTCTATGTGACAGGAAATAAACAGAGTTAGTCTAACGTTGAGTCTCTATCTTACAGGGAAATATACAGAGATTGTCAAGTGTTAAATCTTATTGTTGCAAGGAAATATACAGAGACAGTTAAGAAAACGGCCAGCAAGCAACAACTACTATCATAATTAAAGTTACTTGCATATCTATCCTTTACAGGATATGTCGCAGTCAGATCCAGCATTTTCGGCAGTTTGTGATCTATAGGCAAATTTATCTTCGGTAGTTTGCCATTGCTTTCTGAACGACTGCCACCCATATCCTTTTTTAACGCAAGGCGTCGTCTGCTGCCAAACCGCCCGCAGCTGTGTTTCGAACGTTGTATGCAGGATTACGAACTCCGTAACCTCTTCGCCATGGGACCGACAAAATGGGTAAACAAAAGTATATTATCCTTTCAAGGAAAGTAACGATGTTTAGTAAAACAAAGCAGTGTAATATTATGGGACAATGTGAAGATTTAAATCTGAATATTTAACCCACGAGCTTCAAACAAAGACAATTCTACCTAACGTAATACCCGTAAGTTCATCTCCGTACTCTACGTGTACTCGTTTAAAAGAATATCACGAATTCCACGAGTTAACATTGGTCTTTAGTGTAAGAACATTTAATTTTGAGACAATCATACTAGCTCGGTTGCCACGCTTAATTGGTGATTATTATTGGTGTTTGGGGGACCCCTGGGCCATTAGTTAACCAATTAGAAAATAACCTGAAAAGCTCACTCCGTATGTAAGCAGTATTCAGCGAGATTACTAGGCGAGTCCAGCGTCTTGGCTGTTGTCTGTTTCCGTTGTGTGCTCATAAATATCTCGTTGGACTTGCAGTGATTCAATTCAAGTGATTTTGGGATACAAGCGTGTCATTTCTTTGCAGGGAAAACAAGGTGATTTATATTTGTTCTTTTATGTGCATTCTGTAGGCGTAAAAACTAGACATAGGCCATTTATATCATTTAGTTAGTTAGTTAGTTAGTTAGTCGACAGATCATCCTCGTTGCACATCGGACCATTCAGTCCATAAGTGCTCGGATCCCCTCCTCAGCAAATCCCGCAGCGTGTAGCGGCTAACGACGCCAGTTCTGTGTTGGTTTATCAATCTTCTTTGGCTTCCTGCGTAGTGTTCTTGTTTGGCCACCCCTCTTTTAATTTGCTGCTCTCGCAGTCTGGCCATTGTTGTAGATTCACAGTCATCACTTGGTTCTTGCAAAAGTCTCACTTCTCGTAGAGCATTCAGAATGTCAGCCTGGTCCATGGCGCGTCCGCCCTCAACAGTAGCCTCACCTGCGAGCTTGTCAGCCCGCTCATTTCCTTGTACTCCCGCATGCCCTGGCACGAAGATGAAACTAATCTTTGCCAGCCGAGACCGCTTCAGAGGCAGCAACCATTCTCTTCGGATATATCATTTACCTTTATCGTATGTCAATACTTAGTCATAACATCTGATGTGGTGGTGTCTTGAAGAGATTAGCACAAGAATCATTATGGCAAAGTATCCTTTTGCAAGAAGGAAAACACACTGACTAATAAAACTGTCAATTGCAACGACAAAAAGTATTGAAGTGTTACATAGAACCTGTACTTTTGAATGGATGTGAAACGTGGACGAAGAGCAAGACAAGCTGAAAAACATTAGGAAAATGCAAAGAATACCATGGACTGGCGGAGAAACGATTGTTATTCAAGAAAATCATTCAAGAAACAAATGAACATCGTAATTTGGGTAGAAAAAAATTATATAAAAAGAGAAGCAACGGCTACGGCAGAATATAACAATAGAAAATACAAAGTTGGGTATATTTAGCTCCTGTGAAAAGGAGACATACTAGACACAGACAGTGTACATACCTTACAACGGACTCCATGAAGGTGAAACAGAGTGAACATTCTCCAAAACAATAAACAAATATATAATATTGAAATAATCAAATAAAAATATTATAGGACAACAGACGACCGACGTTTCGATTCTAAGAATCTTCAGGGACAGGACAATACAAAGAATTCTAAAGAAAAACAATAAAAAACCAAAGTCAAGAAGGTACAAACGTTGCGTTTAGTGCGGTTTTGAAATGTGCTCTTTTTCTACACAGGTTGAATCCAATTCAGCTGCAAAAGTGCCATATAAGAAATGTGGGGCCAAAGGTGTGTAAACAGTTAGATATGAATATATAGAGAGAAGACAGCAGTTATACAATGGCATCTACAACAGTATTGATTCCCGCTGGATGGATGAATCCCAGAGTTTAATAACTGGCTTTTAATTTTAAACCTAATGCTGTTAGAGAAGAGAGGCTTCATTGCAGTGACCCATTCATCGTCGACTCCATCGTGGTATGAAGAATTAAAATGGTTAGGGACCTGTTTGTATTTCATAGAAAAAATTACATTATCAGTCAAGATTTTGGACAATTGGGAGAAACTTGAAAACAGGACTGCAAGCAAAATTAAGAGCAATGCGACTGTAAACTTGAATACCTGGATGGTTTGGCCACTTGGCTTAATTAAAACAATAGGCCTAATCCAAGACTGGTCATCGTGTGAGATGGCGAGCTATGACTGATCTTGTTTATCAGCATTGTTGTTGATGATGATGCATTCTCGAATGTATTTGTTACTGCATAAATATCCGAGCTATGGTGGCTCGTTTTATTACGTATGTTAAGAATGTTTCAGTTTAAGACAGGCTTTAGGTAGCGGTAAAGGTCAAGGTAATCCCATAACAGGTACAGCCGTTGGGCGTGAAGTGTTAGACCTTCACATATTCTAGACCTTGACTTATGAGGTAAGGTAGCCAATTCCCTTCCCCGTCATTCCTTTTCAGGAAATTCCCATACAATTCTGAATTATGTTGGCCATTTGAATGCGGCTAAATCGAAGTCAGAGCTTTTCTGCTTCCGCTGAAGTATGAACCCAGACCAGTGTTGGCAAACAAGCGCACTAAGCAATACGTCACCGGGCACCCAGATACTTTTTTTTCATATCCTTGTTTTCAGGACATCGCTGTCAACACCAGCATTTTACTTCTGTTGTTGTTGACTTTGCATGTTTTACGGCCAGTAGTTTGCCATTGCCGGCTTCGTGGCTTAGAGTTTATGACTTTTCTCCGTAATCTCGTATATTCTCGTCGGTAACGTGATGACGGTGAGAATCAGCAGTAGGTTCGAATCGCATCGGTAACTTAACGGGGTATGTGAGCCGGCCGCTCAGAAAGCAATGGCAAACTACTGAGCGTAATCTTGCCAAGAGATCAACATACAGCTGAAAGATGCTAGTGTTGACAACGATGTCCTGTAAAGGATATGAAACAAAAAAGTTTGCCGTTTATTTCTGAACGACCGGCTCCCATACCAACACGTTAAGAACAAGCGCTACGTGGTCTGCTGCCAAATCGGTCGCAGCTGTGATTGGAACGCAGGTACGCAGGCTCAAAAATTCCCGTCTGCAACACCTTAGCCACGGAGACCGGCCAGACACGTTTACATGTTTAATATTTTACCCGACTACTTTTCTGAGGTGGCTTCATTCTGCAGACCACTGTGGGTCTGTTAGTTGCCTTTATATTCGTGTCGTCTGTTGTCCAATGACATGGGCCATTTCTACGCGTGCTCAGTCTTCCAGTGCAGCAGCCATTCCAAAGTACTCCTGCCCACTGTTCCATGGGAAGTGTATCTCCTCTGGGCATGAAGATGACATTGGCGTGCTTGACGAAGCTCTACTCCCAATTCGTGTAGTCGGGCTAGCATCAGTCTTGCAGTATCTCCCGGCCCTGTCCCTACTGACTTGACTACATTTGATGTAACTTTAGTATAGTGTCTTATTCGTCATATGTATGAACTGCCCAGTTGTTCGCTTTCTAAAACAGATTGATCTTGCCAACAGCAATGTCTGGTGCACGACAAAGACATCTGTCGAAGGCTGCCTCTGATAATAAAGGCGATGTTACCATGGAACCTTCTCAGGGCACGGGAGAGGTAAGAAATGCATTTTCATGCTTTTGAGGAAACTGTAATTTGTATATTGTCTAAAAGTTGGTGTTGTGAGCCATGCTTGCCAGTATTTGTCGTAATATTGTCTAAAAGTTGGTGTTGTGGGCGTGCTTGCCAGTATTTGTGGTTACATTGTCTAAAAGTTGGTGTTGTGAGCGTGCTTACCAGTATTTGTCGTCATATTGTCTAAAAGTTGGTGTAGTCAGCATGCTTGCCAGTATTTGTCGTTATATTGTCTAAAAGTTAGTGTTGTGGGCGTGCTTACCAGTATTTGTCGTTATAGTCTAAAAGTTGGTGTTGTGAGCCATGCTTGCCAGTGTTTGTCGTTATATTGTCTAAAAGTTGTTGTGAGCCATGCTTGCCAGTATTTGTCGTTATATTGTCTAAAAGTTGGTGTAGTCAGCATGCTTGCCAGTATTTGTCGTTATATTGTCTAAAAGTTGGTGTTGTGGGCGTGCTTGCCAGTATTTGTCGTTATATTGTCTAAAAGTTGGTGTTGTGAGCCATGCTTGCCAGTGTTTGTCGTTATATTGTCTAAAAGTTGTTGTGAGCCATGCTTGCCAGTATTTGTCGTTATATTGTCTAAAAGTTGGTGTAGTCAGCATGCTTGCCAGTATTTGTCGTTATATTGTCTAAAAGTTGGTGTTGTGAGCATGCTTGCCAGTATTTGTCGTTATATTGTCTAAAAGGTGGTGTTGTGAGCCATGCTTGCCAGTATTTGTCGTTATATTGTCTAAAAGTTGTTGAGCCATGCTTGCCAGTATTTGTCGTTATATTGTCTAAAAGTTGGTGTTGTGAGCCATGCTTGCCAGTATTTGTCGTTATATTGTCTAAAAGTTGGTGTAGTGAGCATGCTTGCCAGTATTTGTCTCTAGCATTATTTGGTTCCTAGACAATGATGCTCAAGCCATGTAGTGGGCGGATTATAGGATAGCCAGAATGATTGCGTTGAAGATAATGAGAGGTATTTAACATCGTGATGACTGGAAAGGTCTGCGATCGAAGAGTTAAGATGAATTAGTCTTGATGGTCTAGTTCAGATTCATTGCTTTTCTAATTCTGCCTCATAACATTTTATGAGTGTCGTAAGTTCTGTCCACCGTTGTGTTGGTCGGACCCTCTGTCCTCCGGAAATATTGCCTACCTTTACTTTCTTGGTCACTGACGCTTGATGTAACAGTAATTTTCCAAGACATTATTCTGCTTACACGTCTATTTTCATAAGTTCAGATCTAGTAGTCAGTACTTTTATTTATTCTCAATCCATGGCAATGTTAGAATCGTTATGTAACATTTTAATTTCAAAAATTGTTCATTTGCCAAAATGGTCCATACACCACTCTGTTGCCATATGATCTCACATTTAACTATTTTTGCTGGTGTTGTGCCAAAGCTACCTGCATAATCTGAGTTGGGTTAGAAACCGACGAACAACAGTAGGGACATTCCATAACGCGCATTTCCATAACGCGCATTCCCACAACGCGCATTCCCACAACGCGCATTCCCACAACGCGCATTCCCATAACGCGCATTCCCATAACGCGCTCCGTAATCTCTTACCAGTTAAGTCCCAGTACTAATGTAGCTAATAAAACAACGAAGGGAGCTGAAACAGAAAGGAGATGAATCCGATAGCAGGATGAAGTATAAATCTTTAACTAAAGAAATAAGAAAGAACACAAGAAAGGACAAAAATCAATATATTCAAGATTGCTGTACCAGAATAGAGCAATATCATAAGGCTGGAAGAGATTATGAAATGTTCAAAGAAATGAAGTTATTGACAAGAAATGTTCAACCTCAATTGAATGGTATCTGTGACAAGATGGGAAATACCTTAACAGAATCTAGACAAATTCTAGAAAGATGGCAGGAGTACTGCAGTGAAATGTATGATATGAGTGACAGTGAGGATATGAATGAGATACTATGAGCCAATGACAGTAGAGACAGAACCTGAACCCTCATTAGATGAAATTGCTTGGGATATAAGGAACCTGAAAAATGGTAAATCACCTGGATGTGATGAGATACCAGCTGAACTAATTAAAGCAGGAGGAGAAGAAAGCATACACATATATCATGCATTATGTACAAAGATTTGGAAATATGGTATATGGCCAAAAGATTGGAAGAGAACTATCTTCATTCCAATACCAAAAAAGGGCAACCTGAAATTATGCACCAAATATAGAACTGTTGCCCTGATCAGTCATGCAAGTAAAATTCTACTAAAAGTCATAATGCAAAGACTTAGTAAGAAAATGGAAGAAGAGATTAACGTGGTTCAAGCTGGATTTAGACAAGGAAGAGGAACAAGAGATCACATATTCAACATGCGTTTAATAATAGAGAAGTGCAGAGAATTTAATGTAAACCTATTCTCATGTTTTGTGGATTATTCAAAGGTATTTGACTGTGTACAGCATCAGAAACTTTGGGAAATCATGAGGAATACGGGCTTTCCATCACATGTAGTACATCGCATAAAAATGCTATATCTAGACCAACAAGCAGCAGTTAGAATAGATGGCGAGACATCAGATTGGTTTGACATCAAGCAAGGAGTCCGTCAGGGCTGCGTGCTGTCACCCTATTTGTTTAACCTGTACGCCGAAAATATAATGAGAAATGTAAGAGATGATATAAACAGGGAGCCATATGATGCCCTAAATATCGGCGGTCATGACATACCAGAGATTCGATATGCTGATGATACAGTATTACTATCCACAACACAGAATGGCATAGAAAACCTAATAGCCTCAACACAATTGAATAGTGAAAATCACAACTTATATCTTAACATAGCAAAAACTAAGATAATGCATACAGATAAAACTACCATGGAGAAAGAAATATACATTAATGGGAGAAAATTGGAGGTGGTGGAAAATTTTGAATATCTTGGGTCATTGATTACGAATAATGGTGACACAATGAAAGAAATTAAACGGCGACATCCATTGCTCTTCAAAGACTAAAACAGATGAATAAATTATGGTGTGGGACAGACAGAACTACAAAAATTAGATTTTTAAGAGCATGCATCTTTCCCATTGCAACATACGCCTGTGAGACATGGACACTTACTAAACAAGCTGAACAGCGCATACATGCCTTTGAATATAAATGTTATAGACGAGTTCTAAGAATATCTTGGGTAAAGAAAAGAACAAATGCATCCATACTTCAAGAGTTGAATATTGAGGAGGGATGGCTATTAAAGACGATAAAACAAAGAAAATTGAAGTATTTTGGTCACTTGAAACGTCACGACAGTTTGGAGAGAACAATAATGGAAGGGTATATGCCTGGGAAGAGAGGAAGAGGAAGGCCAAAGAGAAGATGGGTGCAGGATGTGGCGGATGATCTCCAGATGGGTGTATCAGACGCAGGACATCTTGCTTGTGATCGAGAAGTTTTCCGGAAGGTTGTTATGGGAGCGAGGTTCTGCAAAGGACATGCTACTGAATGAATGAATGAATGAACTAATGTAGCAGCTGCAGCCTATGCCCGTGTGGTCTTTCCCTGCGTATCGGCCAGATGCCTTGGTCACTTCCTGCCGCACCATTCTCTCCAAGCAATGATGTGTGCTCTTTCCCTGCGTATCGGCCAGATGCCCTGGTCACTTCCTGCCGCACCATTCTCTCCAAGCAATGATGTGTGCTCTGTCACACTATGCGTGATCCCAACAGGCCACTGTTTTATCTACACCAATACCCCACTCAGCAGTACAGATCCAGCCAATGTGTCCGCCTGCCCGTTGCCCACAGCACCAGCATTCCCCGGGAAACAAATCCATCGGATGCTTCCCACCTGTTTTTAAATGCTTCCTCTGTATTTATGTAACCATTCTTTCTCTTGAACACTCCACATTATTCTTTGGCATTTAATTTAATTTTGATTGTAATTCTTAGTTCGACATAACTTGTATTATAAACGATGTGGCATATCTTGATGTGGCAGAGACTGTTATAAATATTCGTTGCTACAGGAGTAGCTTCTTGAGCAGTCAAATAGCGTATTTAATCTTTTTTTTTTTTTGGTTTTTTTTTTCTCATGCATTTTAACTTTATTGTGACAATTCATTTTTCTTTGTTAGATGTCTGCTGTTTTAGACTGTCATCAAATTATAGCTCATACTATATCCATTTATAATTAAATATAGCAAATCCAGTCGATTGCTAAATGACACCAGGCATACCCGCCGAGTGTTCTGATACAGATATGGGCCTACCACCATATAAATAATGCTCCTCTAGGCGTGCAAAAGGACATTGACTAGACTTTTGAAATCCTGGTATACAGATGTGTAGTCATCTGTAATGATGTATTTTCAGGTAACGACTGGTGTACAGATATGTAGTCATCTGTAATGGTGTTTTATTTTCAGGTAACGACTGGTAAACAGATGTGTAGTCACCTGTAATGGTGTGATTTATTTTCAGGTAACGACTGAACCAAGCATCGGTGCCAAGCCAGGAGCCAGTGAAATACTTTGTCCCGACACTGAACAGAGCCACAGAGCCAAGTCATTCCTCCAGCGAGACGCTTTGTCCCTCCACCTGCAGAAAGCCGCAGTGAGCGGTCATCTTCCATTCTGACGAGTAGTTCCTCCTCTGACAAGTCTCGCGGTTCTCTCGGTGACATCAGTAATTCCAGTTGGAGAGACTTCATATGTAAGTTTATATCCAAGTTTGATATTTCTTGGTTTATCTGAATTAATCATATATAAACTTTAACAGAAAGGACAGCCTAGAAACACGCCGGCGTAAAATCGCATGTGAGATGAGATGCATAAGTATAAGAAACGCAGCTGAAAAAAGACATGAGAAATTAAGAACAAGTGTAGGTTAACACTGTATGGATATTACTGACCATAGAACACCACAGAATTAAATGGTTCCGACATTTAGTTGGAATGGAACATGATCAACCAGCGGCTAAGGCGGTCTATGTGCAGAATATCGGGATACAAGGTGAGAGGATGACCCAGAAAAAAGTATATGTAGTAAAAGACGTTGAAGAAAGCAAATTTGGCGTTAATAAGAAAAGCTATTCGCAAAAAGTATCTGCCTTCTCACTGCGACGCTTAAAGGCAAAAGGATACAAATTTAACAGGATAGCATGATCGAAATAAGAGCAGTAGCTCTTAAACTTCCCGTGCGCTGGTGGCAAGGTAGCGAGTTCATTCCCTGCACCTGTCGTTATGGGAAGAACTTTACTTGAAAACATAGTGACAGTTCGCAAACTTGATGGAACACGAGATGTTGGAAAACATTTGATTTTGGCCACAGGGCAGTTGGGACAAGATCACACACGTGATTCAAGACACGTGTTAGGATGAACCACCCACACCAGCATGGTACATGATTATGTACACGTCTAGGGCTCTTACTTGCAAACTAAGAGATCCTGGGTTCATATCTCTTACAAGAGGACCATTGCATGATCACATAACTTCAGGGTCAACTCATTCACAAACTGGTACAAGATGTCTGGTGTATATGTTAATCCATGATACATCTGGTAAATATCTCGTAACATTTGGTCAAGAGAATGAACCTAGCGCCATATCTCCCGCTTGTCCGGTGAGGTTTTCAAGGATTTTGTCATGGACCTAGGGTTTCCTGGAAAGCAAAGGCGGTCGGCACAAGTGACCAATCATCCATCGAATGGGGATTAGTGTAAAATATAGAGCTAGCACCGTATACCCAATTCGCCTCATGGCGTGAAGGTCATTTACCCATAATCTGACAATATTCCCAATGCGCCTTGTCGTGGAAATAGGTTCCTTTTGCGTTCCATAGCTGGCACGCTAACGTACACATATGAGCACAGTTTAAAGCGAATGTGATAGACTCAATTCAGTGAAAGCCTGGCCACCTATTCCTCCGTGCATCCAGACTTGCCAAATGTGATGGAGCTATCACATCAGATCCAGTAACAGGACAACTTCCGGAAAATTATTTGTTTTTAAGGTCCGGCCTGTTCGTGTTGCTAATATTTCCTCTGTATCCCAGCTATGGCATAGACCATTATCCAACTCGCTCCAGGTCATCTTATCCTTTGCTATCCCGTGGAGCACCTTTCCTTTCCTCTCATCATCATTATACTACGTGTTTAGATCACCCTCTGTCTATATCCTGAATACCAAGCAAAGGCATTTCTAGTTTTACTGTTGTCTCAATGCTCTATCCAGTTCCAGCATCTCAACTTCCTTATCCACTGGTATTCGACTAGTTCACTCTGAATTCCTCTCTATGATCGCCACATTAGTGATTCTCTTTCAATTTTAAGAACCATTGATTACCAGTGAACTTATTTACTCGTTACTTAAGCGTGTGTCCTGTCTGTGGCCCATTTATTTATTACACTTGCAAATCCAGGGTACATGTTTGTATCAAGTCGGTGGTCCATTAATTACATCCCTAAATGTGTAATTCCTATTTTTTTTTTTTTTTTTGTGTATCATGTTTGTAATCCGTTTACTTACTCGTTAATGTTTTGTCTGTTCCATTTATGTATTTACTCAGTGTTTTTGTGTCATGTCTTGCCCATTTACTTACAACTCGTGCAAATCTGTGTTACATGGTTTTATCTGTTGTCCATTAACTTACTCCTGTAAATGTTCAGTTGGTTTTTGTTAGACTAAATGTACGTTATTTACTGGAATAATTTCAGCTGCGTGGGTGGCCCGCCAGGCAGAGGAGACAAGAAGTTACCACGACACATATGTGAAGCCAACTCGGACAGAGAAGACCGTCTACGCTGTCTTTATGCTGTTGGTGATCATTAGTAAGTAGTCCTAGTAAAATCTCTGCTTTTAGCTCTACAAAAACAGTCATCACACTTTGTCTGTTTCTAATGTCCATTGGAAGGTTTTAGTACAGTCACGTAAATGCAACTTGTAAAGGCAGTAAAGAGTTGTAGTAAAGGACCCCTTCACTGCTTAGGTGTACTCCGGGTAGCGTTTAACCCATTGTTGATAGACCAGTCCGCACTCCATGGGTGCCGCCTTGACTTTCCAAGACATTTCCTGGTATTTGTTTAAGCTGGTGGACTTGGGATCTTGTCTGAAGTTTTAAAATCAGCTTGGATACGAATTCAAAGACATGATCACCGAGTCGACAGGTAAGCGTTGTAGCCCCCACACTATCGACTCTAGAAGGTACACATAGAGCACACAGACCAAACACAGTACACACACACACACCTACCTAAGCGTGTGTCAGGAATGAATATATGACTGTCTAGCAACTCCTTGCATTTAACAATACATTGTATTGACTCATCCTGTCAGGGCTACTCACCATAGATTAATAGCTGTCAACATGCAACAGCGGCCATACCTAGGGCAACATGCAACAGCGGCCATACCTAAAGCAACATGCAACAGCGGCCATACTTTGGATAACATGTTTGTCTTAAAGTGCCATTCCATTTCCGTTATGTGTTCACCTACGACAGTTCTAGTACTATTGAATTACTATTACTCTAGAATTATGGAGGAAATCGAAAGAAGTGACTTTACACGCTCACATCAGAAATCCCAGAACAAGCGTAGAGAAGAGGCTAAAGTACGAAACATAAATGTTGTACTTGAAATAGATGCAATAATGCAAACCAATTCATTTGACAAATGGCACCAATACTAAAGAACACGTATCAATAGTTACTAAGAAGCACTCTACAACACAATCTTCCTACAAACTCTCTGCTACCAATGCCAAACCTGGACAATAAAAGAAAACATGAAAATAAAAACAGATTCCTGAAAATAATACTCAATGTATCATGAAGAGAGACAATTAGAAATAATGAAATCAAGACTAAAATGAATTTGTAGCAGCGCTAGATTTTACTAGAATACAGCAAGTCAAATGGTTTGGCCATAAGACTAGGTTTCCAGCTAACAGCATACCACAACAAGCAATGATGTAGACCAAATGGAATCATAAGAGGCCGACCATGTAAACGATGGAAACAGGAAATAGCAGAGTTCATGGGAATCCCGATACATGCAGTCCATAAACGGGCACTCTCCTGTTTATATTTCACGTCGATACCCCAATTTACAAGAGGGATTATATGAGATGAGAATGTTGTTCTAGTAAAGTCACAGATGGCTATAGAAAAATAACTAAAGATAACTTTAAACCAGTTTGTTTATACACACATTGTCCCTTGATTTTTTAACATAATTTCCACCAACATTGATGCACTCACCCATCATTTTATCAGTTCTCCCAAACCGGCTGCATAGAACTGCGTGCTTTCTCATTTACCTGCCCCTCCACAGAACTGTGACTTATTGACTCTCCCTGTAGTGAAATACTGAAGAGTTAACGATTCCCAGATGGACGACTGCATACACCGACTACCCAGGTAGGAGAAGGGTTAACCAACAAAGGAGTGACCAGGCGCATGTGTTTCTAGGTCAAGACCCAGAAGGAGGCCAACACTACAGGTAAACGGTCGAGTGGAAAGATTGGTTTGGGACACAGGCCGACAGTATTATGGGACAAGCATATTGCAGTATGGATGGGAAACGGTCCCGAGCGGAAATTTTCCACTAACAATGATAATGCAGTCTGGATGTGAGGTGTCCAGCAATGTCAAGGACTATGCGGCAAAAATGACCGATATTAAGAGTGGCTACGTCTTTGTGTGGAGAGAGTGGGTTTCTTAGGTTTCGAGAGAGAAGGATTATAGAAAGGGATGTGCGGCGTTCCGAAGAACGTTTGTGTATTTATGGTGCATTAGTACTCCCAATTCAGTAAAGGATGTTTATAAGGTTCCACTCTCCTAGTGAAAGCAGAGAAGAGATGAAGAGGAATACCCTTGAACAAATAAAGTACTTACATGGAACCAAACAGAATATGAACATATTTACGATGAAGAAAGAAATAAGTTAAATAAAATACAGAACACTGTATGCTCAACCGAATATACCACTAAGGCCCTGAAAGGGAAGAGAGGTTAACCTGTGGCAAGCAGGGATACTTAAAACTACATACATCTTATAAGTATAATGAAGAAAGAATAGACAAGTAAGAACAGTGCTATTACTAAAAGACTATAAGAAGAACTGTGACAATGTGGTGGTTTTTTCGATGATGGATACTTACCGTCATGAAACAGATTCAGGTGCATTCATAAACTTACGGGACTTTTATTACGGTACCTTGACTCTGTGGTGAACAGTTTTTGTGTCAAACAAACACGGATTTACCATTAGATGCAAGCATACGGATCATCCGGGTGAGCTCTGTCCTGTTGGATGTGCTGTCCTGTGATCTTGAAGAATGAAAGGGCGAGAAGCAACCACGCTGATAGACATTCAGAGTTCATAACTGGCAACCACACTAGAAGAACATACCAACTACATAGACAATATCCATACATACACCAGACATAGTTTTATTAATAAATCTTTTATCTTATCGTTGAAAGGAACTGTTGTCGGAGTATGTGTTGAGGGAATAATAGAGAGAGAGAAAGAAATAGATATATGGAAGGGAAGACAGAAGAGAGGAGTGTAGACAAAAGTCAGTCAATAATCCCAACAGATAATAAGTTTTAAAGATGTGCTTGTTGAGTCCAGTCTCCTCTCGGGATTTTAACAGGACATAATTGGTGGAGCGAGCGGGGTAACATACATTATACCCATATGACCTGAATGCATAACATGGCATATGAATAAAGGGGTACTTGCATATTGGCACAGGCATAGCGGAGTACCTACATGTTGGGACATACTGATTGGAATAAATAGAAGTATATATTGATGACTTTTAATGGAAGGACGTCCATTGGATATATGGTGCCATTACATTTATGGTAGAAACATTTCATTAATGCTGGTGACTTTACAGTGAGAAAGTTCCAGACAGAGTGAATGTGGATAGGTGGTAAGACACATTACATACCTAGTCACACGGTCACACGTCTACATAAGTCTTTATCCTATATCTCCTCTTGTGGATGAGAGAGTGGTTGTGATGTACTGTGTGGTGTTGGAGATTTATAATAATTAATAACATAGATAAATGATATAGGTTCTGGGTAGATTATCGGTTTATAGTGAGTACTTTTTACTGCCTTGAGGTGTCTTGACTCAACGTGCTGACTTACCTGCTTTAACTATGGCCACTCCCAAACTAACTACAGCAGAACTTAGGGCAAACGGAGAGGAAATTGGGTTGGCTGGTTCAGACTTAACTGATTACATCCAAGAAAGAGAGCGAGAGATTCGTCAGGCGGAACGAGAAGAGCGAAAGACTGAGTTGGAAGTGAGAAGAATAGAGGTGGAGACCAAGCGACTGGAAATGGAACAAGAGACCAAGAAACTGGAAATGGAACAGAATGCCAGGAGACAAGAAATGGAACATGAATACCGCTTGAAAGAGTTAGAACTCAAGACACAAACTAAGGGTGAAATAGATGCAGCAGAAGGAAGTTCATCTTCACCTGGGGCAACCCACATGAGTGAACAGGGTTACCATGCCATGAAGTTTCCCTTGGCGGTCTATGATGAAAGTAAAGAGAAGATATACCAGTTTTTGGATCGGTTCGAGGCTATGGCAGTCGCTATGGGACTAGATAGAACCAGATGGGCTCTTAAAGTATCCCAGTCTTTACGTGGTTCGGGCTACGAGGTCTACACACGCCTACCACCAGGACAGGAAAATCAGTATGAGGAATTGAAAGCAGCTTTGATGAAACATTATGAAGTCACAGCACAAACGTATCGGAAGAAGTTTAGATCGTCTAGACGAGAGCCGGGAGAACTATTCGCCGCCTACAGTCTAAGGCTGAAATCCTATCTCCAGAAATGGATGGACTTGGCAGAATTCCAGAGGGATTATGAGAGTCTCGAAGAGATGATGGTGGTAGACCAAATGCGAAAGCAAATGTCGAAACCTCTCAGAACCTTCTTGGGAGAACAAGGGGCGGAACGGATTGATGTTGTGAATAAGCTGGCGGAACGATTCGTGGAAGTACATGGTGAAACTGAGGAACTAAGTACACAAACCAAAGGTCAGGAGAAACCAGAGAAAAAGAAACCTAAAAACTGGGAAGGAGAAAAAGGGGAACCTTATATAAAGCACACAGAGGAGAGTTCAGAGAAGGTGAAGGTAGGAAACCAGAACACCTCGAATTCTCAAGCGAAACGACAGTGGTCTGAAAAGTGGTGTTCATTTTGCAAGGCGGCCTCCCACAACACCAAAGACTGCAGATCGAAACCTAAAAGTTCTTACTTCGCAGCATGCAAAGTGATTCCTACATCGGTGATCACAGACAAGGCTGAGGTCGGCGAAGGAGAAAGGAACAAAAAGGACACACGGAAACCTAGGAAGGGAACAGAGTGCACTCACTGCCAGTCAACACATAATACTGTGGACTGCAGATGCAAGGCAAAACACGCCAATTGCATAACCAACCTCGAGGAATCAAAAGAGGAAGGCAAGGAAACGGTCAAGGAGATGAAAGACACTCAGGACCAAGAGAGACCACCTGTGGTTGAACTTATTGAAGTCAATGGCCAGCAGGTTGTTTGTCTCTACGATACCGGTTTGGATGGGGAAGCGGTGGTGGACGCCAGCTTGGTAAGCCCAGACCAACTTACAGGGGAGAACATAGAAATACAGCCGGCAATGAGGAGTGCTGTTACCATGACGCTGCCAATCGCCAAGGTGGAGATTAAATCCAGGTACGTCACGGGCATTATTCCAGCTGCTGTATTATCTGACTCCTTATTTCCAATGATCATTGGCACGAAATATGTCTTTTTGGGGATGCCCAAACAGCAAGCCCACAAGGGAACAGTAGTCAGTGGATCTCAAGGGAAGGAAAAAGAGGCAGAGACACTATGCGACAACTCAGAGATAGGAGAATTGCATACTGCACAGAGGAAGGATACGACGTTGCATCCTTGCTACAGGAAGCTGCAAAGAAGTGCTGAGCCACCAGAACGGGGACAGTACTTTCTGAAGAATCAACTACTCTATCGGAGAGCTGGGAGGGGAGATAACCTGCATGAGCAGTGGGTGGTTCCAGAGACCCACCGTCCTCACATTCTTCAGAGTGGACACATCATAGGCGAGAATCGACATATGGGTGTCAGAGAGACCTTGCAGCAAATATCCGGCCATTATTGCTGGCCAGGAATGACCGGAGATGTACGCCGGTGGGTGAAGTCTTGTTCGGAGTGCCAGAAAGCACCACCCAACAAGCGAATTAAGAGGAAACTAGCTCTTAAGTGGAAGACAAAGTGGAAGTGTGGAGTCCAGCAGAGACCAATATACTCCAAGTAGGATGGAAAGGACCTTATCCTGTGGAAAAGGTGGTGTCCAAGAACATCTACAAAATACGGATCGGGGAAGAGAAGAAAAATCTCCCTAGACATCTCATTAGGAAATATGAAGAGAGATCCGGGAGCAAAACTTCGCACTTTATGGTGATGGCAGCCATTGGGACAAAGGTTACCAGTCCAGACGAAGACCAGAGATCGCCAGTACAACATAGGAGGGCCTATGGGACAGTACATGATAGGTCAGATTTACCCAACGACAGGAGGAGGGAAATCACAAGTCAGGGAAAGGACAAGAGTGAAAGTTTCACCGGTAACCAAGTTCAGAAGGGGTGGGTAACGTCGGGAAAAGCGAGAATTACCCAGGACTCCAACCAAAGATTGGCTGACCAGATACAATATCGCCCAAGATGGTCCTGGAAGCAAAAGTCCAGGAGGTTTGGGAAAGACGACTCGGTCCGACGAGGACGAGGTGGAACATCCCCAGAGGCAAAGCCGGGGGAAACCAAGAGGACATGGAAGCAGTGTTACAATCAGGATGGGACAATCCGTCTGTATTGTGAGCCGTTGCTGACGCAAGTCGAAAGTAGGTCGACCAGACGTACAGGAGCGAGGAGCCAACACTAGTTTCAGTCGTTAGTAGTATAGTAGGGTGTCAATTAGAGCGCCTACTGGATAATGAAGTGAGCAATGTGAGGATCCAATCATATCATCAACACGTGATGTTAATAGCTACTTAGCAGAAGCTCAACGCACGGTGGAGGTGATGGACGTTGTTGTGGCAAATGGACTTCACATTGGAATACTATGGAAAGGAGAATGTAGGAGCAGATTTCTTATCCAGACATCCAGCTCCGGAGGAAGAAGACTAGGGTTGTGGATCATGGGAATCAAACCTACAGTGAGAAAGATTCGACGCGGTCTAATCTCTTAAGAGGGGGCTTCTGTAGTGAAATACTGAAGAGTTAACGATTCCCAGATGGACGACTGCATACACCGACTACCCAGGTAGGAGAAGGGTTAACCAACAAAGGAGTGACCAGGCGCATGTGTTTCTAGGTCAAGACCCAGAAGGAGGCCAACACTACAGGTAAACGGTCGAGTGGAAAGATTGGTTTGGGACACAGGCCGACAGTATTATGGGACAAGCATATTGCAGTATGGATGGGAAACGGTCCCGAGCGGAAATTTTCCACTAACAATGATAATGCAGTCTGGATGTGAGGTGTCCAGCAATGTCAAGGACTATGCGGCAAAAATGACCGATATAAAGAGTGGCTACGTCTTTGTGTGGAGAGAGTGGGTTTCTTAGGTTTCGAGAGAGAAGGATTATGGAAAGGGATGTGCGGCGTTCCGAAGAACGTTTGTGTATTTATGGTGCATTAGTACTCCCAATTCAGTAAAGGATGTTTATAAGGTTCCACTCTCCTAGTGAAAGCAGAGAAGAGATGAAGAGGAATACCCTTGAACAAATAAAGTACTTACATGGAACCAAACAGAATATGAACATATTTACGATGAAGAAAGAAATAAGTTAAATAAAATACAGAACACTGTATGCTCAACCGAATATACCACTAAGGCCCTGAAAGGGAAGAGAGGTTAACCTGTGGCAAGCAGGGATACTTAAAACTACATACATCTTATAAGTATAATGAAGAAAGAATAGACAAGTAAGAACAGTGCTATTACTAAAAGACTATAAGAAGAACTGTGACAATGTGGTGGTTTTTTCGATGATGGATACTTACCGTCATGAAACAGATTCAGGTGCATTCATAAACTTACGGGACTTTTATTACGGTACCTTGACTCTGTGGTGAACAGTTTTTGTGTCAAACAAACACGGATTTACCATTAAATGCAAGCATACGGATCATCCGGGTGAGCTCTGTCCTGTTGGATGTGCTGTCCTGTGATCTTGAAGAATGAAAGGGCGAGAAGCAACCACGCTGATAGACATTCAGAGTTCATAACTGGCAACCACACTAGAAGAACATACCAACTACATAGACAATATCCATATGTACTCGGCTCGCGATGATGGTGGAATTCTGCAAGAGGGCGTCTGATTGGTCTGGAACTCTGGGACCCCAGTATATAAGGCCCCGCACAGGTAGAACTGGCCCTTTTTCCGTAGTCCACCACACTGAGTGACGAGGCGCCAATGCCTATTTCTAATGTGTGTTTAGTAGTTAGACCCTGAAGTTTTGCAGTGGAAAAGCCAGAATTCTAGTTTTAGATTTTAGATTTTCCTGGGTTTTTAGTAGACTAGAAGTTTTTGATAAATTAGTTTTTGGTGGACTAGAAGTTTTTGTTAAATTAGTTTTAGTGGATCAGTTGTTGGTGAATTAGTGTTTGGTAGATTTGTAGCTTTCACTGGATTAGAAGTTTTTGCTACATTTAGGAATTTGGTTTGTTAGGTTAGTCTCTTTGCTGTTTGATTTTTGCTGTATCCTAATTTCTTTGTTGATGCTACATGTCTGTATATTATTGTGAAGTTTAGAAGTTTAATAAACAAATGACGCTTGTGTTACTCTTACTTTGTTGTTTAGTTGATAGACTCTAGTGTTATAGTCATTGGTGTTAGAACAGCCCTCGGAGTAATTCTTTGTCTGGGATTGGAGAATATTGTTCTAATCCCCTGTCGGCCCACCCTGGGATCTTCTTAAACCTTAATTCTTTTCTATTCTTGTTAACCGAGGACGGTGAGAGGTTCTTTCTCTTTATTCATTTTCTTCTTTGGCCCTACGCAGTCAGGGTTTGCGCTCTTCTCCTCACATCACCGTAGCAGAAGTAAGTGGTCCTTGCTTCCTGTTATACCTTTGTTTTCAAGTGGCGAGCCTGCCAGGATTTTGTTCTAAAGGAAGGACAATTCGTTAGGTTGACGGCCGCAAATGGCGTAATGATTCCATATGTGGGGTACTTCATGTGTGACATTGTGTTGGGTGGGACACAAGTGAAGGACTGTGGGGTGTTTGTCACCAAAGACATGGACAATGGGGAGAGAAGAGTGCCTGGCATTATTGGCACGAACATTTTACAGTCAGTACCGAATCTGTGTAGGTTTCTTAATTGGAGCAGCACAGTGGAGGAGATTCCTGGAGTCGGACTGGACGGTGTTAAAGTGTTTGTTGACAATAGAGTTTGCGTACCTGCCCGCTCCATCACTGCAGTTAGTGTAAAATGTGTAAGATTTGTGCGTGAAAATATGCATGTCATTTTCAGCCCAACTCGAGACTTGGAGCACAAGGGTTTGCTTTTCTCCCACACTTTGACTACCTTGAGACGGGGCGTATGCCAAGTCCAAGTGGTCAATCTGGGGGATGAAGACATGTTCTTGTCGAAGGGTACTCAGGTTGGGGATATTTCAGATGCTACTGTAGATTTGACCAACCATTTCAAAATGGTAAGTGCTCAGGAAGTGGAGGTTTCAACACGGCCTTATGCCGGAGAGAAAGATGATGTTAGGTGCCCTGTAGATTTGAGCGGTTTTGAAGGTAGTGATAGAGATAGGAAGAAGTTAGAGGAGTTATTAGTTAGGTATGATAGTCTTTTTGCCAAGGGAGATACTGACATAGGCTATACAGATAGGGTAACCCATAGCATCCAGTTGACAGATGAGACACCCCATTAAGCAGCCTTATAGGAGAATTCCCCCAGCATTTTATAGAGAAGTACAAGATCATCTCCAAGGTTTATTAGATAGTCAGATAATTAAGGAAAGTTCCAGTCCTTGGGCTTCTCCGGTGGTCCTCGTGAGAAAAAAGGATGGTAGACTTAGGCTATGTGTCGATTATCGGGCTGTAAACGTTAGGACAAAGAAAGATGCATACCCTCTCCCTAGAGTAGATGAGTATCTAGATGCCCTAGGGGGTGCCAAATTGTTTTCAACTCTAGATTTTGCCAGTGGGTATTACCAGGTGGCCATGAAGCCAGAGGATCAAGAGAAGACTGCTTTTACCACCCCGTTTGGTTTGTATGAGTATACGCGTATGCCAATGGGACTTGCAAACTCCGCGAGCAGCTTCCAGAGGTTAATGCAATGCTCTCTGAATGACTATTTTTTTCAGATTTTGTTGGTATACCTTGATGACATTTTGGTGTTTTCTGGGGATTTTTCAGAGCATCTGAGTAGGCTTGAGAAAGTGTTTGAGAGACTGCAATCCATTGGGCTAAAACTAAATCCTGAAAAGTGTAACTTTTGTCAGAAAAAGGTTGAGTTTTTAGGGCACACCATTTCAGAAGAAGGCATTGGAACCATGGATGATAAAGTTGCAGCCATAAAAGAAGCACCTGTGCCCAGAACTCACAGAACTTATGTCATTTCTAGGGTTAGCCAGTTATTATAGACGGTTTGTCTCAAAGTTTGCTAATATTGCAAGACCACTACATGAGCTGGTGGGCCAACTCAACCAGCAGCAAACCGGTGATACTAAGAAGAAGAAAGGACCCATAGGGCGGTTGTGGACTCCAGAGTGTGACGAGGCGTTTAATCGATTAAAAGAGGCTCTGACATCAACACCCCTTTTGGGCTTCCCAGACTTCTCATTACAGTTCATATTGGAGGTAGATGCCTCATACCAGGGTTTAGGTGCTGTCCTCTCACAAATTCAAGATGGTAAGAAAAGAGTCTTAGCTTATGCTAGCCGTACGCTTCGCCTCTCAGAACGAAACGCTAAAAGCAGTTCTAAGCTTGAGTTACTTGCATTGAAGTGGGCTATGACTGAGAAGTTTAGAAGTTATCTTTTAGGTACTAAAGTAGAAGTTTTTACAGATAGTAGGAATTTAGCTTTGTGGCAAAAGGCAAAATTGGGTGCCATTGAGCAGAGATGGATAGCACAGATGTCAATGTTTGACTACACCATTAAGCACAAACCAGGTCGTGCTAATGGAAATGCTGATTATTTGTCCCGCTACCCATTTGAAGCCCCAGGAAGATCAGATGAAGAAGATGACATTCCAATCAGCCACATAGCTGCTACACCAGTTAGTCCAAACTTAAGAACTGCTAGGATAGGAGAGATTGTAGATGTAGATAGACAGAATAACCCTGTAGGTAATGTGCCACTGTTATCATTACCATCATATTCAGCTGAAGAGTTGGTAAAACTACAAGCAGAAGATGTCCATGTGCATAAAGTGTTAACTTGTGTGAGTGAGAGAGTGAGACTGAGTAAGATAGAGATGAGGGGTTTACCCCCTGAAACCAAAAGCTTGTTGAAGCAGCGAAAGAGATTGAGTGTGATTAATGGGTTGTTGTACAGGAAATTAAAGAGGCCAGGTAGAGGGTGGATTTCTCAATTAGTGGTACCTGATGCATTGAAGCAGAGAGTGTTAGAATCGGTGCACAGCACCGGCCATCAGGGCAGAGATAGGATGATACAAATCCTTAGAAGTAGATGTTATTGGGTTGGCATCACGAAAGATGTTGAACTGTTTTGTAAAAGATGCAAGAGGTGTAATATTGCTAAACCACCCCATATTAAACTGCAGGGTCCTTCAGGTAATTTATTAGCATCTAGGCCTTTTGAGGTGGTGACCATGGATTTTACTATGTTAGAGAAGGATAGTCGGGGGTATGAAAATGTGTTGGTCATTACAGATGTTTTCACCAAATTTACAGTCGCTGTTCCCACAAGGGATCAGAAGGCCTCGACAGTTGCAAAAAGTTCTGGTGGAGAAATGGTTTCTGTATTTAGGTGTACCCCATAGACTCCATTCAGATCAAGGCAGGAACTTTGAATCGGCTGTGATTGCAGAACTCTGTAGAGTGTACGGGATTCAAAAGAGCCGTACCACGAGTTACAATCCAAAAGGGAACGGTCAGTGCGAGAGGTTTAATAGGACCCTACATGATCTTCTGAGGCCACTAGAGGCAAGCCAGAAAAGGAAATGGTCTGAACATATAGCTGAGGTTTTGTTAGTTTATAACTCTACGCCCCACTCGTCCACAGGTTACTCCCCGTACTACTTAGTGTTTGGAATAGAACCCAGATTGCCAGTAGATTTCATGCTAGATGCTAGTGATGATAGTGATTGTAATGATGGGGAACCAAATGTTGAGAACTGGGTGACTGGACATCTTTCCCGTCTGCGTTATGCGCATGTTAGGGCAGGCGAACAGTTAAGAAAGTTAGCTGCTGTAAGGAAAGAGAGATGTGACAAGACATCATCCTCTAAATTGCTAACCATAGGAGAAGTAGTTAGGAAGAGAGTCCACTATACAGAGAGGTGCAAGATTAAAGACCAGTGGTCTGTAGATAAATATACAGTGGTGCAGGTCCCAAAAGCATCAGGAGGCCCATATGTTATTAGAAGAGTGGGAGAGAATGGACCTGACATTAGAACAGCAGGACACGAGTTAAAGCGGTGTGAGAAAGATGCGGTAATTGAGGTACCGGAGGCGACGATAAGACTACCCGAATTGCCTGTCGTGGCAGAGGCTGAGGAACCACGGGATAGACCGCCAAGAAGTGACTGGTACATGTTTGAGCCAGGAGACTTGAATGTGAGGCGATCAGAGAGAATCCATCTTAGAAGAGATAGATGATGTTATTTTTGAATACATTTTGTTTCAAATGTTCAGTGTTGAGGCAAGTGGTAAACTGTATAAAGGTTGCTGATTTATTGTTTGTGTAACTTTTATGATTGTTTAATTATTTTTATGTAAGAAGTGAGGGTTGTATTCATTTTGTTATGACTGCTCATGTAGCAGAGGGGCTATTTCTCCTCACTGATGTTAATTTGGTCACTGAGTATTAACTTGTACTAGTATAAGGATGGCTTATGCTTATATGTTATTAATGTTATTTTGGACTTATTGATGACTGGTGACGTACATGTATACTGTTTCACATTATAAATCTGGATAGAATTAGTAAATTGTTTTATAATGGTACTGTTTAGGGATGTAACCAGCAGTTCAGGTGTTGAGGGCAGTGTCCTCAAGAGTGACAGGTTTATTTGTTGTTGCTGAGAGATGTGTTCCTTGGCATAGAATTATCAGAGCATAGAGGTGTGAAGATAACTACCTGCTTAGTGTACCAGGGACGTATGGTCCGGTTGTCGAAACAACAGTTAAAAGAGGGAATTCTTCATTGTTTTTGTAAATGTTCGTATAATATTGTGAACACTAAGGTGGCGGGAGACTGTCTCCCTGTTGATTGCATTATTTTTTTTACTGCTGATATTAGTTTAGTCATGAATAATGACTGGTATTAATGTAAATGTACCTTGTATTTGCATGTGACCATTATTCTTGTTGGTACCTGAGGTACATTTTTGGGGTGTTTTACTTGATGGGTGATGTCTGGTGAGGATAGGAAAAAAAAAAATTTTTGAGCTCCATCAATAGTGGAGGACTATAAAGTAGGGGTCAGAAATTACCCCTCCTTTACCCAAGGCACTAGGGGTGTAATGTTCAGTTGTCTGGGACGACAACAGTTAAAGATGGGGAATAATGTACTCGGCTCGCGATGATGGTGGAATTCTGCAAGAGGGCGTCTGATTGGTCTGGAACTCTGGGACCCCAGTATATAAGGCCCCGCACAGGTAGAACTGGCCCTTTTTCCGTAGTCCACCACACTGAGTGACGAGGCGCCAATGCCTATTTCTAATGTGTGTTTAGTAGTTAGACCCTGAAGTTTTGCAGTGGAAAAGCCAGAATTCTAGTTTTAGATTTTAGATTTTCCTGGGTTTTTAGTAGACTAGAAGTTTTTGATAAATTAGTTTTTGGTGGACTAGAAGTTTTTGTTAAATTAGTTTTAGTGGATCAGTTGTTGGTGAATTAGTGTTTGGTAGATTTGTAGCTTTCACTGGATTAGAAGTTTTTGCTACATTTAGGAATTTGGTTTGTTAGGTTAGTCTCTTTGCTGTTTGATTTTTGCTGTATCCTAATTTCTTTGTTGATGCTACATGTCTGTATATTATTGTGAAGTTTAGAAGTTTAATAAACAAATGACGCTTGTGTTACTCTTACTTTGTTGTTTAGTTGATAGACTCTAGTGTTATAGTCATTGGTGTTAGAACAGCCCTCGGAGTAATTCTTTGTCTGGGATTGGAGAATATTGTTCTAATCCCCTGTCGGCCCACCCTGGGATCTTCTTAAACCTTAATTCTTTTCTATTCTTGTTAACCGAGGACGGTGAGAGGTTCTTTCTCTTTATTCATTTTCTTCTTTGGCCCTACGCAGTCAGGGTTTGCGCTCTTCTCCTCACATCACCGTAGCAGAAGTAAGTGGTCCTTGCTTCCTGTTATACCTTTGTTTTCACATACATACACCAGACATAGTTTTATTAATAAATCTTTTATCTTATCGTTGAAAGGAACTGTTGTCGGAGTATGTGTTGAGGGAATAATAGAGAGAGAGAAAGAAATAGATATATGGAAGGGAAGACAGAAGAGAGGAGTGTAGACAAAAGTCAGTCAATAATCCCAACAGATAATAAGTTTAAAGATGTGCTTGTTGAGTCCAGTCTCCTCTCGGGATTTTAACAGGACACTCCCTCCTAACTTTTTCTACCCAGCTATGCACCGCTTTACGGGACAAACATTTGTCAGCATAAACAGGAAACCCATCGTGTCGGGAGACATTTCGCAAATGACGCCGAAGTTGAATGTGAAGTGAAAACGTGGTTTAGAAAACAGAGCACGCAGTTCTATGCAGCCGGTTTGGGAGGACTGATAAAACGACGGGATAAATGCATCAATGTTGGTGGAAATTATGTTGAGAAATAAAGGGACAATGTATGTATAAAAATAAACTGGTCTCAAGTTATCATCTTTAGTTATTTTTCTACAGCCATTTGTCTTACTTATTAACTTATCCTCGTACTATAAATCATAGCCATGCACACTTAAGCCAAAGTGCAGTAACAACACATGAAGGTATATGTTCAGCCACTGCTGAATGTGTGCTCTTCTCCACTATTTATCTACATGGAAGATCCAAATAAAAAAGCAAATATTGCCAGAACAGATTCAGAAAATTTCGAACTGTTTAGTTTAGATGAAACAGATCCACCTGCAATAAATCAGCTTTTATTTGCAGACATGTGAATTATTACACCAGCGAGGGCAGACTATAAAATGAAGCTGCGTTCAACATGCCTCAGATACAATATGAATATAAATACAGCCAAAACTTAAGTAATGCAGGTTAGATTTCCCTGTCTACTAAATATACCGATAAATGTACACCTCTGAAACAAAAAGAAATTAAATTTCTAGGAAGTATGATCACAAAAGAGATTAGACAGAAATCGGAATCAGGTGTCAAAATCAAGAGTACTTATATTTCAGTTATCGCCCAAACTGAAACATCGAAATATAACTGTCTGCAAAACTACAGGTAATAAGTAGCATATTAACACCAACCCTCATGCTACCAATGTCAAACTTGGACATTATCAACACCTGCGTGATGAGATACTTGAGGAGAGCTGCCAACTTAACTATCCGAAACTGAATAAATGTCTTGACAGTGAATCACCTTGTGCCACATTTACTGAAAGGCAGACTATCAAATGGTTCGGTCCATAATTGTTAGAATGCAGTAGCAACTAGCACTGGTGCTACATCAAAGATCTGATACGAGGGCAAGAGAACGCCCAAGACGAAAATGAATTGACATCAGAATTGCGACTGTTTGTAAAACAAAAATGATGATGACCATTCATTTCATCTAGTGGGGTTGAAAGTATGGAGCC
Organism: Cepaea nemoralis; assembly: GCA_014155875.1. NCBI lineage: Eukaryota > Metazoa > Mollusca > Gastropoda > Stylommatophora > Helicidae > Cepaea > Cepaea nemoralis. Next base: position 18,260 of record JACEFZ010004038.1, on the reverse strand, counting down.
GTGAGTTCTAAGATGGCTGATAAGGCCTATATTGGCTCGAAATGTTTTTTTACAATGTGGGCAAAGAATGCTTGACGTTCCAGGAGGAGGATCTCCTGCAGTGGTTTTTCTGTGCAGCCAATTCTTCACAGATCTTGCAGGCCTGGTTGCTTCAGAAGTTACTGCACCCTTGCGTAATGATGTACACCATGAATTTCGGTCTTTGGCAGCAGTCTCCCAGGTGTCAAGATGAATTACAAAAGCTTCCAGTGAGATTTTCAGTGTCTTTAAAGCGTTCCCTTTGGCCACCTTGGGAGCGTTTACCACAACGCAGCTCGCCTTAAAAAGATTCGTTTAGGGAGCCTGTGATCTGGCATACGAGTCAAGTGATCAGCTCAGCGAATCTGATTCTTCATTAGTAGTGGATACTCGGCATGGACGCCCATACTAGAACTTCAGTGTCTGGGATCTTGTCTTACCATTTAATCCTCAATAGCTTCATAAGACAGACTGTGGAAGTTGTTTAATTTCCTAGCATGTCGCTGATAAACAGTCCATGTTTGACAAGCATATAGCAGTGTGGACAAAACTGTTTTGTAGACTTTCAGCTTTGTTGGCAGGCTTATTCCATTTCTGCCCACACATTCTTGTACAGTCTGCCAAAGGCCGCGCTGGCCTTGGAGATTCTTGCATTCACTTCATCAATTGTGGCAGCTTGTGACAGTGCTGCCAAGATAGGTGAATTTGTCCACAACACTTCAGACATTGTACAATCACATGGAATGACACTATCCAGTACAACCCATCGGGCGGTGTAACGTCAATTATTTCCCAGGATGCTTGACGGCAAAAGTGGAAGATGGTATGTCAACTATGTACCAGTACATTAGTGATACGTTTTTGGTGAGCTTGTCCTCCAAGCCTTATTTTTTAAAACCAAATTTCAATTTCGTTTGTTCAGTTGTCGCGAGTTTGAACTCAGTACCTATGTACAACTACAGCCAGACAGTGGGTGATCTGTTTCTGGGGCCTAATGCAGATTCTGGCTACAGTTTCAAGGACATACACACTGTTGATGATTTCTGGGAAGTAAGTTGTTAATCTAGAATTCAAATCTTGTCTCTAAGCCACGTTTCATCATCACGTGTCGTGCCGATAAGCGTCGGTGGTGATGGATCTCCATCTCATGCGATCGTCTTCGATCAGGTCGGTGTTCCTTTCATGATTATATCATGTGGCCAAAATCATCCAGTCATTAAACTCTTTTCACAGTGTCTTTTTTCCCTTCAATGTTGCCAATTGTCACTAACTTTTCGAATTTTTTTCCCAACCCTCTAACGTACAAAATAATCTTACGTTTTTCTTTAATTTCAATTTACAGTTTTCAGTTGGTTCTTGGTCATACCTGATTCACTAGTATGTCCATTCCATGATAGTTTTGTCTTAAATTTCCCGTCATTAATGTGCATGTTTTGTTTTTAAATATTAGGCATAGTTCCCAAGCACGAGTCGACCAGCAAGTGCAGGATAGCGAAGACAGCTTGGACATAACAAGCATGAGGAAGACCTGATACACAATCAGATCTTTTCCCTGCACTTGGACACAAACAAGCATGAGGTAGAACTGACACAGAATCTGGACATAAACATGTATGAGGTAGAACTGACACAGAATCTGGACATAAACATGCATGAGGTAGAACTGACACAGAATCTGGACACAAACATGCATGAGGTAGAACTGACACAGAATCTGGACACAAACATGCATAAGGTAGAACTGAGAATCTGGACACAAACATGCATGAGGTAGAACTGAGAATCTGGACACAAACATGCATGAGTAGAATGGCACAGAATTATATCTTTTCCCTGAACTTGAACATAAACATGTATGAGGTAGAACTGGCACAGAATCGGATGTTTTCCCTGGGCTGTGATGACAGCAATCTTCTGCAACATAAATATGATCGTGCTGCAGTTCTGAGTGGTACTGCAGTGCATTGGTATTTGCTCAGATTCAGTCATTCATTCAGTAGCATGTCTATTGTAGAACTTCACTCCCCTAACAACCATCGGGAAAACTTCTTGGTCATAAGCAAGATGTCCACCGACGGATACACCCATCTGAAGATTGCCACATCCAGCACCCATCTTCTCTTTGGCCCACCTCTTACGGGTCGTATTGGTTGAACAAATATGGGGACAGCACACAGCCCCGACAGACTCCTTACTTGATATCAAACCAATCTGTCTCACCATCTATTCTAACCGCTACTTGTTGGTCGAGATAGAGCATTTTTATGAGTTGTACTACATGTGATGTAAGGCCAATTTTCCTCATTATTTCAAATTGTTGTTGTACAGTAAAATGCCTTTGAATAATCCACAAAACATAATGGGTTTACATTAAATCCTGTACGCTTCTCTATTATTAAATGCACATTGAGTATGCGATCTCTTGTTCCTCTTCCTTGTCTAAATCCGGCTTGACCACGTTAATTTCTTCCTCCATTTTCTTACGAAGTCTTCCCATTATGATATTTAGTAGAATTTTACTTGCATGTCTGATCACGGCAATAGTTCTATAGTTCGCGCTTAATTTCAGGTAGCCCTGTTTTGGTATTGGAATATAGTGCTCTTCCAATCTTTTGGCTATACACCATATTTCCGAATCGATTCACATAATGCGTGATATATTTGTATGCTTTTTTTTCTTCTCCCGCTTTAATTAGTTCAGCTGGTATCTCATCGCATCCTGGTGATTTACCATTCTACAGGTTCATTGCCCATACAATTTCATCTGAGGGTTCAGGTTCTGTCTCTACTATCATTGGTTCTTTCTTGTAGTATCTCATTTATATCCTCAGTCTTTCATATCAAATATTCTTCTGCAGTATTCCTGCCATTGTTCTAGAATTGTTCTAGATTGTTAGATTATTTCCCACTTGTTATAGATAACATTTAAATGAGGTTGAACATTTCTTGTCAATTTAATTTCTTTGAACATTTAGTAATCTCTACCATTCTTATGATATTCTATTCTAGTACAACCTTGTTTAAATTGAATTGTCTCTTCTTGTATTTCTTATTTCTCGTGTTAAATATTTATACTTCATCCTACTGTTATCGGTTTCGCCTCCTTTGTTTCAGTTCCCTTCGTTGTTTTATTAATTCGAACGTGTCTGTTGTAATCCATGACTTATGTTGCTTATTCGAAATTAAATCTGTGGCTGTTATCAAGATATTACTAGCATGTGCTGACAATTCATATGGTGTCATCTCCTGGGTAGACATCAAGACTTCAAAACGATTCACTTCCACGCTGTATGCGTCTTGTATTTTTGTGAGATCAAAACGAAGTGGCCTTGATTCTCGGGTAAGCTTTTTGAGACGTACGAGGGTAAGTTAATAAGACACAAATGGCTGTAGAAAAATAACTAAATATGATAACTTGAAACCAGTTTAGTTTTATACATACGTTGCCCTTTTTTCGCAATATAATTTCCACCAACACGGATGCACTTATCCCATCGTTTTATCAGTCCTCGCAAACCGGCTGCATAGAATTGCGTGCTTTGTTTTCATTTATCTGCCATCCCGAAGAACTGTGACTTACTTATTGAATCGCCCTCGTAACTTTCTTCTACCCAGCTCTGCACCGCTTTACGGGATAAACATTTGTCAGCATAAACACTGAAAACCCACCTTGGCGGGAGACATTTCGCGAATGACGCCGATGTTGAATGTGAAGTGAAAACGTGGTTTAGAAAACAGCACGCAGTTCTATGCTGCCGGTTTGGAGGACTGATAAAACGATGTGATAAGTGCATCAATGTTGGTGGAAATTATGTTGAGAAATAAAGGGACAATGTATGCATAAAGTTAGACCGGTTTCAAGTTATCATATTTAATTTTCTACAGCCATTTGTGACTTATTTATTAACTTACCCTCGTAGTTTCACATCTGCTAACTTACGGTCTGTATGTCTGCATTTCGCAGGGTATTTACTGTTATGCTTGATCTCCATCTTCTCTGTATTAAAATATAATCTGGTTTTGGTGGTACTGTCCGGGGACTCCCATGTGAGGTATTTGCGGGGGTTGTTTAAAACGTGTCTTGGCTATCAACCCATTTTCTGTGCGCAATTCAATATGTCATTTGTTTGTCCAAATTTTCCTAATACGTCTCTTATTTTCAGCTTTTCCGGTGCCTACTAATGCATTAAAATCTCCCATATGTCATTATGACCAATCGTATGTCTTGCAGTGTGCTGTAAAAATCTTTAATCCTCCTCTGCTGTTCATGTAGGTGCATATATCTGTATGATTGTTGTTTTGGATGGCCCTTAAAGTCCGATAGTAAGAATTGTTCAGATTACACGGGAATGAAAATTGTTTATACGCTCAACTGTCTTTCACTGGCGGCTTCTTTCGTTCGCTTGAAATTTAACTGCAATGTTGTCTCTCGTATAATTTTCTTTTTTCACTCAGTAGTTCATAGTTTTATCTTCCACTGTTTCTCTAGGCCAGAAGGATTTGTCTTGATAGGTCGTATTCTGGGCAGTCTTAGAGTACATGATATGCTGTCTGCGACGCCAATCCACATGTGCACATGGCTGATTCATTCACCAATCTTGAATTGTTTATACATGTGGTAGAGTAATCTATTGTCCTGTTCTGAGGCGCTGAATTTATTCTGGTCTGTCCATAATGTGTGTCTTGAGCAGGTTTTGGTGGCTTGCAATTTGATCATTCGTTTCTTGTGGTGGTATGTAACGGGTATATCAGGTTCTTCTTTTGCTCCTCCCTTAGCTAACCGATCAGCTCTCTCGTTCAAGGATACACTTCAGAGAGATGGTATCCACTGTATCCACTTTATGCTGGCTTCAAAGGTTCCGAAAGTAGTGTCCATAGTAATGGCAATTTCCCTGACAGGAGCGCCTCAAGTAGTGAATTTGCATCTGTTAATAGCACTACAGGTTGTGTACCATGGCTGGCATTTACCAATTTCTCTTTTGCTATCTTGAGTACCTGGATTTCTGCATTTTAGTTATTGCAGTACTTTCCCGTTGGTAATCTGTCCTTGGTATTATTTGATAATTCAATGCACACTCCCCCTCCTCCATTTCGAACAGCATTTTGTGCTGACCCATCAGTGTAGACTCAGATCCAGAGGTCCTGTGGGTAGTCAAGGAAGCTAAGTGGCTGTTGTGTATTGCATTGCATACTGTTCCTGTTCTTCACTGTCGACTCAAATATTCCCCTCACTTTTGTCTGGATTTCTCTTTCCATGGAGTTATTCTGGCATAGTTTTCATGGGGATATCAACTGTGGGCAGATCGTGGTTTCTCTGCAGAGTTGTTTGGCCTGGTGGATAAAACTGCTTTTTAACCGTCCCATAGCCAGATTTTCAAATAGTTTTTCATGGATGTCCAGGCATGCTGAGGAACATTTTTTGCTTGTAATAGTGTTTTCGTATCTTTGCGCTTGTTCCTCCACATCTTCTTCATCTCCAGTTTATGGGTTGATCTTATCCCTCCCGCGGTCTCTTTAATGCTTGATTTTGCATCGTCTAGTTCTTGTAGTGTGGTTTTTTTTTTAAAATGAACACTTGCAGTTGACCCGTTTTCCAGGTGTGGTCGTACGCTTTTTATAAATTTTGCTATGTTTTGCCACTGGCTCCCCATGTGGATTTTGCTATGTATTTTGCCACTGGCTCCCTATGTGGTTCCGCTTAGTTTTCTTAGGATATCTATTTCTTTCAGACTATTTCTACTGTTTTGTTGGTGTACTTTCTCCATATCAGTGTGTCATAAAATGTTACTCCAAGGTATGTTGATTCTTTATCTTCTCTTAGGAGTATTCCATTTATCTGGGTGATATCTGCCTGTTTTGGAGAGAGTAGAGTGGTATTGCACTTGTTTATGCTGACATGTCTACTTGCCCATGCATCTACGTCTTTGTATTGATCTGGTGGCCACTGATGCGTATTTATTTGTGCTCCAAAGGATCAGGTCGTCCGCGTACATTTCAACTTTAATTCCATGTGGTAGTTTAGCAACAAGATCACTGATGCTTAGGAAAGTGTGTGGGGGGAACATGACTCCACCCTGGGGAGCACCGTGACGCAGTATTACTTTCTTGCTCTTGAGTCCATCTGTATTCGTATCGTCTGTTACACAAGTATGCTTTCACCCATGTATACATTCTTCTATTGACTTTATTTTCTTCATGAGACCTTTTTTTCCAGACTTTGTCAAAGACTTTCTTTAGATCTATCCATGTCGCAGGCACCAGTTTATCATGGATTGAATCAATTTCTTGAGAAGTCGATTGTCTGATTTTCATAGATAAACCTGCCCAAATCCAGCCTGCTGTGCATAAGAATGTTTACACTTCAATGTACCACCGCAGTCTATGATTGAAGATGCGCTCCAATGTTTTGCAGAGACAGCCAGTGGGGCTAACTGCCTGTGTTTAGCTGGAGGCACTGGAACGTCTTTCCCTGATGTTAGGAGAGGTATCATGATTGCTTCTCTGCCAAGGTCCAGCAGTTATTGATCAGCAACTTTTTCCAGGCCATTGTTCTTAGGTTATTGATAAATTCATCGGAGATACCGTCTTCTCCTGGTAACTTTATCATTTTCATTTTTGAAATTGCTAGCCCGAGTTCACTGATTGTGATAGGTGCCTTCAACGCCTCATGAACTACTTCATTCTGTCCAGTGTTGCCATTTCCCTCGAATTTCTTGTTTCCCTGGACTAATTTATCCTATCTTATGCAAATTAGTTTACATGTCAGCTGCTTGCTTTCTTATCGTTTCCGTCTTATGTAGTGCAGTCTGAGTTTCATCCTATACCCCTATCGTTGTTGTTTTACTAGCTTCAACCTTCTTGTCTCTTTCAAAGTTCAGTGACTATTTTTAACTGCCAGCTTTTCTGTCTTGTCTGCAACTTCGCCCTTTGAAATTTGGCTTCAGCGTGCTATTTATTGTGGTGCCTTTGGTTGGGTTTGGTCTCTGATTGCTTTCTCCACACTTTCACATCATTATGCAACTGTTTTATTATACTAGTCCAGTACGATATATATTGTTTAAGAGCTTCTCTTGGTACTATCATGTTGCCTGTGTATGCATTTGCAGAACTTTTCAGCTACTTTGTCTGTGTTCAGAGTTCTAACCAGTATGCTGGTGCCATGTTTGTACATTGCCCAGTCTCCTTTCTTGTAGTTCACCTCGAGAGTATGCAGCTTTGACTTTCTAGCTCTTTTTCTAGTTAGACTGTCCAATGATCACTGCCACCAAGTTGGTTTCCAAACAATTCGTGATGTGTTCCACTGTTTCGTGAATGGAAAGCCAGCTCAGGTGTAGCTCTGGTGTCATGATCTTCAGTAGAAGGTGTGTGTTTCAGATGGCTTCTTAGTCAAGATGAATCTATTCTCTTCCTACCAGTCTGCCAGTCTCTCCTTTCTGGCCCATGTGATCATAGTCCCAGCTCTGCGAGTGGCTGTTGAAATCGCCGCACACAATCTTCTACTTTAAATGGTAGTTTCCAGTGTCTGGGCGGTCGCTTGGACTAGTTATTGGTCAGATGTAGATCTGAATTGTCTTAAGTTTAAGTGATTATGTGGTTGTTTCGGGATTTGAAATTTAAATATTGAGCACAACCTACTACTGGCAACGCCGATCGCATTCTGGTATGAACCTAAGGCCTATCCACGTCAATATGGAAGCACTATACTCGAGTTTCGCCCTCATTTGAGCTCGTCAGTAGTGCATATCCCTGACCGGATCCGGAAACAGTCCCGGATCACGCGTGTGAAGCGGGTGTTGTGTAACCACGCGGCACACACTGGACACACCAAATTATCACAATATTAAGTTTATCTGATACTCGGCCCCTTTCACGTATACTTCAATTTGGGAAGCAATGTTATTCTTTCTTTACAAGGGTCCGTATCCAACTCGTTCGCTTGTCCTTTCGGTCAGATCGGTAACACCTGTAGTCTCGAATTTAAGTTTGTTTTTATTGAGGTGTTTCTTGCAAGCAACATACTTATTTCTTGATTCAGTGTTTACTAGCTTTTTTTTTTCTGACTACCTCGGCATTCCAGTGCATTATTTTCAGTCTTTGTTTCAGTATGGATAGATGCTCTGTTCTCAAATCCTTTGACTCCACAATATATCTGAGGATTTCCAGCCGTTTTGGTTGGACACTTTCGAGGCATAGAGCCCGGTACTACACCTGCCTGGGGGTTCATAATCGGGCGAGCACAATAACGTAGTAATCGATATATTCCATGACGTGATTGCGTGGCATTCTGATTTCTGTGATGTCTTCTGGTCGGTTGTCTCCGTCTTCAGCATCATTCCTTTACTGTCGTAGACTAGTCTTACTCGTTTTTAGATATGCATGCACATACATACTGCACACATATATACGCGTATACGTCTAGAGCAATCTGGTTTTTTTACAACGCCAGAGACTCACCTTCGCCCCTTTTCCTGTTAGCTAAAGCACTTTCGAATTAAATGGTACCAGAAAGTTGGACATTTGTTGCCAAAGGTGATGAATGCACAAGTCATGGGGATAGTTTGCAAGGTTGAGCGCTCACCCGAACTCTGCGTCCCCGGCTATATAAAAGCAATTTTGAACATTTTACTGGCAAATTTCTTACGCGTAAATTTCTTACCATGACTAGTAGTTTGAAGCTCATTGCGTTAGGTCGACTGAAATTTCCTCGTGTCAATAGATACTTGTAGAAATATTGGAATACGCGCCGTATATTTTACTTAATCTTGATTTGTAGTCTTAAGTCGTAGAGTCGCCATAAGCGGAGTTTGGGTAATTTGGGACATTTTTATAAACACTTCAACCATATAGCGGGCAAGTCAGTGTAGATCCTAGTGAGCAACGCTCCTTATATGCAACTGTGTTAAACAAGTTTGAAACGGGTACTTTTATTTTCCCCTTTGTTTTGACCTTTTCTTGCAGTATGTTAGAGGTCCTCTCATGGTAGGACTGTATCCAGAGGTTCATTGCAATAATCCAGAATGGCAAGGTGTAAAGTGCAATTTCCATAAAAATAAACTGGTTGGTGTGCCGCGAATCCGCCAGCTGAGAGTCCGCAGTGATTCTTGCCAGGTAATCTTGTTTTGTTATTCGTGTTGTACTCGTGTTAGCTGTGCTCGTGTTTGCTGGGTCCACGCTGTTTGCTGGGCCCACGTTGTTTGCTGTGTTCGTGTTTGCTGGGTCCACGCTGTTTGCTGGGCCCACGTTGTTTGCTGTGTTCGTGTTTGCTGTGCTCGTTTGCTGTGCTCGTGTTTGCTGTGCTCGTTTTTGCTGCTGTGCTCACGCTGTTTGCTGCTGTGCTCACGCTGTTTGCTGCTGTGCTCACGCTGTTTGCTGCTGTGCTCACGCTGTTTGCTGCTGTGCTCGTGTTTGCTGCTGTGCTCACGCTGTTTGCTGCTGTGCTCACGCTGTTTGCTGCTGTGCTCACGCTGTTTGCTGCTGTGCTCACGCTGTTTGCTGCTGTGCTCACGCTGTTTGCTGCTGTGCTCACGCTGTTTGCTGCTGTGCTCACGCTGTTTGCTGCTGTGCTCACGCTGTTTGCTGCTGTGCTCACGCTGTTTGCTGCTGTGCTCACGCTGTTTGCTGCTGTGCTCACGCTGTTTGCTGCTGTGCTCACGCTGTTTGCTGCTGTGCTCACGCTGTTTGCTGCTGTGCTCACGCTGTTTGCTGCTGTGCTCACGCTGTTTGCTCCTGTGCTCGTGCTGTTTGCTGCTGTGCTCATGCTGTTTGCTGCTGTGCTCACGTTTGCTGCTGTGCTCACGTTTGCTGCTGTGCTCACGTTTGCTGCTGTGCTCACGTTTGCTGCTGTGCTCACGCTGTTTGCTGCTGTGCTCACGCTGTTTGCTGCTGTGTTCACGCTGTTTGCTGCTGTGCTCACGCTGTTTGCTCCTGTGCTCACGCTGTTTGCTCCTGTGCTCACGCTGTTTGCTCCTGTGCTCACGCTGTTTGCTCCTGTGCTCACGCTGTTTGCTCCTGTGCTCGCGCTGTTTGCTCCTGTGCTCACGCTGTTTGCTCCTGTGCTCACGCTGTTTGCTCCTGTGCTCACGCTGTTTGCTGCTGTGCTCGTGTTTGCCGCGCTCGTTTGCTGTGCTCGTGTTTGCTGTTAGCTGTGTTCGTGTTGTCTGTGCTCGCGCTGCCTCCTGTGCTCGCGCTGCCTCCTGTGCTCGCGCTGCCTCCTGGGCTCGCGCTGCCTGACAGTCACTATATATTTGGATTTCTGCAACAAAACGTGGCTATTTATGTATTGATCTGAAATTCATCTTTCTTACACATCTTCAGAAGCCAACACTGTCTACAGTAACATTGAACGTGACCTTTTTGACATCTCCATTTTCAAAATGGAGAGCGTAGATCAAAATATTTGTTTTGCATATGTTGGGCACTCGTGCAACAGTTATGTTGTCACTTTACATGTCTCACAATTACATTCGTTTCTCCTATCTTTAATTAATAAAGATGTATTTTTTCTTGTTGTTTCTGTAGTCTAAAAAGTGCTTCATTTTCTTTTCCGTGTTGTAATATGCATCCTTTTCGTAGCCTAAGATCTTTGATTTCCACTTGGTTCTATAACTGCTTATCTTTTTGCATCATATATGAAGTCTATATTAGACTGATTTCTACCACCTTCCTTTTGAATGAATTGTGCACCATGGGTGGGTCAGAAGTCGTCGCCGTACGCATCCAGGCAAGCATTCCATTGCTTAGGTAGGCGGCGAATGCCGTCCGCAAAAAGATTGTGGCTGCTCACTGAACCGTGTTCATCGCGTTCATTACGTTTGCATCTGTGAAATCGTTGCCCCTTGAAAGTTTTTTTTAGTGGTCCGAACAAATGAAAATCAGTGACAAATCAGGACTATCGGCTGGGTGTTGCAGAATTGCCCACTTCTTCCTTGCTAATGCTTCCTGCACAATGTGCGCGACATGCGGACAAGCATTATCGTGCAACAAAATCACACCGCGAGGAAAAGCATGCCGTGTCATTTATTCTTGATGGCTTTTTGCAGCTTGTCTAGGGTTGCAAGTAGTGGCTTGTGTTGATGTTGACACCAGGTTCTTTAGTCAGCCAACAATAGCCCCTCACGGTCAAAACATGCGCTTAGCATCACTTTACCAGCGGAAACCTGTAATTTGAATATTATGGCTTTTGGTGATCCAGCATGCTTCCATTGCATGCTCTTTTGCTGCTCAGCTCAAAGTGGTGACACCATGATTCATCGCCTGCCACTATGCGGAAGAGAAATGCATCAATCTCCACTCTGTAACGCAGCAATGGTTCAAACACCATCCCATGTCCCTCTTTTTGGTGGTCGGTCAACATCCGTGGTACCTACTGTGAACACACCTTCCGATATTGCAGTTTCCTACGAACGACCTTTTGAATTGTCCCAATTGACACATCAAATTCTTTCGCTAGCGAACGTATGCTTCAACGGTTCATCTGTACTGCTGCATCAATTTTGGCGGTGGTTTTTTTTTCTGTTGCAACAATATGCGCTTGACCTGGCCGTCGATCTGTCGTGAACTGACGTCCTTTCCGAAACATTCGTGCCCAGTCTGTCACTGTTGTCTTCGACACACATCTGTTACGCTGCCTGCATTCTTCGATGAATGTCCATTGGTCGACATCCTTCAAATGAAAGACTAAATCACCGCTCTTTGAGCTTCTTTGGACGGATTTTGGATCAACGGTCAGAAACAACCTATGCATCATAGGACGATGAGCACGTGCTCTTTTATTCATTGGTCAGTACTTATCACATGACTATGACATGATCATGTTCAATGTATGCAATTACGCGCGGTGTGGCACGAACGGATTTTAAATGAAAGCCCCATATAATTATGGGAATGTTTGGACTATTTGTGGCTGTATTGTATAATTATGGGAATGTTTGACTGTATTGTAATTAATTATGGGAATGATTGTAGATTATTTGTATTTTGTGTATTGTATATTATGTATTGTATATAATTATGAAAACGAATGTAGATAATTTGTGACTATTGTATATAATTATGGAAATGTTTGTAGACTATTTGTGACTGTATTGTATATAATGGGAATGTTTGTAGATTGACTGTATTGTAAATAATTACGGGAATGATTGTAGATTATTTGTAACTGTACAGTGTATAAGTATGCTGCAAAGTTAGTGCAGAACTGAACAGTTTTTAAAGCATGTTTTTGTTTTTCAACATGCATTTCTTACGTAATTTGGTTTGAATTCTTCAGGTTCTGGTCTTGGGCAGACATAGGCGATCACGACTCTAATCCTGTATATTTTGAGGTTGATGTTGATACTGTTTATCTGGCAATTTCAGCTGTATGAATACATTTATCTTCCTGTACCTCTTTTTTCAGAATTGGTTTGATGTTTTTTTAACTTCGATTGACATAGTGCAAGTTTTTCAATTGACAAATATATTTCATAGAATATTTGTGTGAAATGTTTCTTGTTCTTGGTCTATTAAAATTTTTACACACACCTTCCGTCCGCTAACGAAATTCCCAAATAAATACACCGATTAGTATAATTAGTTAATTAGTCTGTATTTGGTTTAACATTTCATTTTCTTTGTAATTACCATTTTGTTTTTATGGTATTCTTTCAAAATATCCGAATTCAGTAACGGAATATTCTTACTGTGCGTGTGTTCTTCATTGTATTTGTTTCTTACACAGGTTCATAGTCAGTTTGCCAGCCTCATCCCTAAATGCTTCGCTGAATATTCTAAAAGCGATGAAGATCAGAAGCCATTTAACATGTACCTGATGGAACCAAATAATACAGCGTAAGCTTATGTTCATTAATGTATTTCTTTATTGCTATTTTAATCTTTCTTTGCCAAGGAATAGTGACATTTAGGTTCTTTTTTCACCCATAGAAAATCAGGGTACTTAATCTGTAACAGGGATCCTCCGTGGCGAAGTGGTTAAGCTGTCTGACTCGGCTTCGAAGGTTGTGGGTTCTATTCCGGGCCGCGTCCTTCGGTTCACGAATGCATTATTACGGAGACTCCCGAGGGTCGTCGCTGGAGTTAGAGTTGTGCTTTGTGCGACGCTTTCCAGATAAAATCCCGGTGCAATACAGTCGACCCTGTCGATTATAAGCATATGTTAAAATCAAACTTCGTGTCCATTAGGTAAGACTTACACATTACTCAGTCATATTTCTAACATCATATCCAATAAAGTAGGAAAGATTTAGCAAAAATTACAAATACATAATTTAACCACACTTGTTCATTAAGTAGGAAAGGTTTAGAAAGACATTACTAACACATGTACAAGATTTTAACCTCAAAGATACTTATACATTAGAGTAGGGGGGGGAGAGGAGACATTACAAACACATTTTAACCAAACTACTTCTTCATTAATTAGAAAAGATTTAGAAAGACATTACGAACACAAATGCATTTATTTTAATCACATCACTACTTGCTCATTGAGTAGGAAAGATTTAGAGACGCTTAAAAGTCGACAGGGTCGACTTCATCGCACCGGGTTTTATTCCATATGGCTCGGTCTCTTTCCGCAGCGCGGAAAGCGTCGCAGAAAGCACGAACTCCGTAGCTTTTAGCGACGACCCACAGGAGTCTCCGAAACATGTAACTCGTAAACCGAAGGGTGCGGCCCGGAATCGAACCCACAACCTTCGGATCACAAGTCAAACGGCTTGACCACTTCGCCACAGAGTTAGAGACACGACTAACACAAAGGCATATAGTTTTAACCACGCACTACTTGTCCATTAAAGTAGGAACGATTTAGAAATCATTACAAACAGTTGCACGCCTCACAAACTAAGGCATGTTTCTAACCACAGATGGCACTACTACTCTGAAAGTGAACTCAATGGTCAACCCCACACCGGACTGGTGAGCACTTACAGCGGTGGAGGATACTACGTTGACCTGAAAGCTACTAGAGAAGAATCTGAAGTCATCATAGAGAACTTGGTGGCCCATGATTGGATCATCCAGCGTGAGACTCGAGCAGTATTTATAGACTTCACCATGTATAATAAATATATACACCTTCTCTGCGTCGTAAGGTTAGTGTGTACCTGATTTCAATAATTCTATTCAGGTTGTTTGAGGTAACAATCTCCTTTTGTCTTTTCAGACTTAAAGCTGTATGGTGAGTTCAACTGACAGATGGAAGGAGGGGGGGGGAGGGAGGGGGTGCGGGGTTGAAGGTCACTGAAAAAATATATGCAAACGACCCTTAACACGCCTTAATGGACATTGTGCATATGGTGCTAAGCCCATAATTAACAGTTCCAGCCTGTTGCTATGTAAACATGACTTCCTGCTAAGTGTTTGACTTCCGGGGATATATTATTCTAGACATTCGCGCAATGTTAGAGCCCACGAGCATCATATTTCAGCCAAAGTATTTCATTTTTTCATATAAGGTATACACCCGGCGTGATGCACGAAACATGCCAGACAAGAAATCGTAGAGTATTTTAATTATAAAAGTCATTTACTCCCAATATAGTACCTTGCGGTGTATGGCAGAGGGGTCTTTGAGCCTGAGGAATTAAGGCCGCCTGGCTAGTACAGTCGCCGCGAACTGTGCAGGTTAGAATTTTCTTTTTGCCCCCGACAGAAAAAAATCCCACACCTTGCCGAGGGATCGAACCCGGGTCTCCCGAATGGAGTCCGGCTTTCTATCCACTCGGCCAGCCGCTCCTCGTATTTTACTTATATTGTGCGTATATTGTGTGTATTGTAATTATATTGTAATCCAATCATCAATCGACACTCGGTGGGTAATATAGTCAAGTATCCCTCGGAACATTTCCTGGTGGCCATTTTATGCTTGGTCGACCGTGTAGTATAGGGCAATTTAACATTGTCCCTATGCGGATGTAAAATCTTGAGCACCGCGACAAGCGAAACCACACAGCTGCAGTGGCTCTGTTTAAGGCAAGTGGATCTACTTTCTTACAGATTTGTTGCATTTCATAAGGCTCGTTCTTTCCGCTGAGCAACCTGCCGAACCTCTTAGGTCCTGCAACGACTCTCCACCCTAGGGTCTCCACACATTGCACCCTTGAACCAAATGACGGAGTCTGAAAGCTATTTCAGAGCAAGGGAGGGCGGTTTGACTCCTTCCCCACGGAGTTTGAGTTTAGTGCGTTGGCACATTGACGTGAGTTCAGTGCGTTAGCACAATGTCGTGAGTTCGTTGCGATGGCACAAGGCCGTGACCAGATTTTCACATTAGATTAGGAGCGTCTGGCAGAAAGACTAGTACTCAGTGCTTCTTTTCAGGAGACCCGGGTTTTAATTCTTGATAAGCTGGAAGTTTTTTCTGCTTGAAAAGTAAAAACTTATCCTGCAGTTAGCGACGATTGCTAGGGGGTCTTAATTTCTCAGGCTCAAGAAACCCCTCCTCCTCGCCGCCAGACATCGCTACGTATTACAGCAGTAATTAGTTTTTTTTTATTTTTTTTATTTTAGCCAGTGAAGTTTTCAATTGGCTACTATATGGTGCATTTTTGACTGCAGTGGTTGAAAATATTGCCGGTCCAAGTTTTGTATTCACCCTCTGTAAAGTTCATGCAACATTACAGGTAAATACAAAACTTGGATCGGCAATATTTTCTAATACTGCAGTCATTAAAAATACATTCTGTATAAGGCTCATGTAATAGTGCAGAGATTCTTTTTGTTTTGGCCTGGATACCCAAGTTGAACCAGCTTAATATATTTATCTTGGGAAGTACGGACGGCCGGCATAAATGATCATATTACCCAATGTCTAAAGGCAAACCGAGTCTTTTGCTTACTGTACTTTATACAGGTGTATTTTTAATGACACTGCAGTGTTTGAAAATATTGCCGGTCCAAGTTTTGTATTTACCTATTATGTTGCATGAAATTTACACAGGGTGGATACAAAACTTGGACCGGCATTATTTTCAAACGCTGCACAGTCATTAAAAATACATCCTAAACAATCGGCACTGAACATTTCTCTGGTACTCTGTCTTTACAACTTATCCCGCATCAATTACTTGTGTAAAACTATTAGTAATGAACACACTGATACATATAGCAATGAGCACATTGATACTATTAGTAATGACCACATTGAAACTATTATAGTGAACAATACTATCAATGATTACTATAAGTGGAAAGCATTGATACTACTACTATATTGGAACTATTAGTAAGCTGGGCATTAGTAATTACTATTAGTTATGAACACATTGATATTAGCAATGAAGACATGATACTATTAGTAATGAACACATAGAAACTGTTGGTAATGAGCACACTGATACAAGTAAAGAATACATTAAAACTATTGGTATTGAACACATTGAAAGATTCGTAGTGAGCACATTGAAACTATTGGTAATGAACACATTGAAACTATTGGTAATGAGCACATCGATATTAGATTATATTATACCAATACTAAAGAACAAACATGTATCAATAACTACTAAGAAAGCACTTTACAACACAATCTTCCTACCAACTCTATGCTACCAATGCCAAACCTGGACAATGACAGAAAAAGAGAAAAGAAAAATCACAACAGAAATGAGGTTCCTGAGAATACTCAACGTATCAAGAAGAGATAAGATTAGAAATTAAATCAGGACTAAAGTGGGGGTTAAAGCAGCACTAGATTTTATTATAAAGCAAGTCAAATGGTTTGGCCATGCATGTAGATTACCAATCAGCATACCACAAGCAATTATGTACAGACCAGATGGAAACAGAGGAAGAGGCCGACCACGTAGACGTTGGACGGAGGGAATAGCAGAGTCCATGGGAATATCGATATATGAAGCCCATAATCGGGCACTCTCACGATGTTCATACTTCACCTCGACACCGCAATGAGACAGTATGCTTTCATTGTCTCTAGGCGCCTGAGTTTACTGGAAAGCATTAACTGGGATATTTTTGGTTCGACAAAGAGTTCACCGTCAGTAAGTCAAAATTAGTGAGTGACGGGCGCTGACTTGATCACGGCCCGCTAACCGACACTTTACCTTTCGTTGTAGTGGAATAAGAAATTCAGGAACATGAAGCCGAACTTAGCATAGGAGCTGTCAAATGAGCGAGAAATACATGGATTAGGCTAGATATATGGGAACGGACACGCCCAATGAACCAAACCAGGCGAAGGCAGAAAAGGTAAGGTCTTCGACCGCAAGCTATAACCTAGTAGTGTCAAGGGATCTAGAATAAAGCGGATTAAGTAGAATTAATTATGTGGTACAGCTAAAAGATCTGATTGGGTAGCCCTTCGCGGCAAGGAGGAGCTATGTCACGTGATGCCAGAAAGAACCGCCAAATTAAGCGGTATATATATATACGCGGGACAGAGAAGCATTTGAGGAGATAAGACAGTTCCAGACAGCCGAGTGCAGATACTCGAAAGGCTGTGGAGACCAATAAGACTGTGGCAACTCTGGTCGGGCAGATAAATCCGAGGACCAGAGAAAGCACGGACTTAAGTGTTGGAAAAAGAACCGCCCTAAAGAAACTATTGATTGCTATTGTCAATTGCAATCATTAAGGAAAGTCATACAAGACTAGAGTGGGCTAAGAGGACACACGTTTGATGGGATCATCCAGAGGACTGCGTCGAACAAAGTTGGAAGGAGCCTGACTTTATTGGAAAGTGGCGAAATCATTCTGACACGGGCGGTGATCAGACAAACGCACCCGTAGGCAGGCGAGCAATTATCCACTGGAAAGGACTCTTATGTAAGTTGGTTAATTTTAATTAGAAATCTATTAGTCTGTAGTCGGGCGTGGGTAATGGTACTTAGGTTTAGGAAGCGTTGGCAAACTACAACTGACAGATAACGGTATTGACTGCGACGTTCTATAAGGAGGTAAAGAATACGTAACTAACTATTCAACCAAAATTCGCAGTGACTAGTTACGAAGTAGAGATATGAGCGCCGAAACCATGATAGGAATGATTATGTGCTAACGTTATTTGCGCATCAAAATCCCCGAATTTTTCTCAATCAAAATGTAAAAACGGCGAGTACGAGACGCGACCGCTAGGTCAAGCCATTCAATGAGGCAGGTGAATACAGCGGATGAATGGACCGCGCTTGGAGCAAAACCTGCAGATGAAAAAATGGCTTTTATTGTTGCCCACCGGCAGAGTTGAATGGGGTCAGACTGCGGCGGAGAAAATAGAGCATAAAACT